>ML383161.1:21812-100441 GCA_005239525.1 Nicotiana knightiana | reverse complement strand
AAGTGTAATTTTTTCCATAATCATTGTTATCTTTATATATTTTACTTTATATTTTATATAAATTACAATACATGTACAAAAACTTGAAAAAAAAAATTAAAAAGACTGAAACCCGGCCCGGCCCGACAGTACCCCTACCCACACGGGTTCATTTTTACCCGAATAAGCCTCAATCCGTTAAACCCGTTAACAATTAACCGGTAAAAACCCGTAACCGCAACCCGTCCGGTTAAAAAAAAATGTAACCTGCCCGGCCCGGCCCAGCCGTTAGACACCCTTAGTTGGAATTCTTAGTAGGCCTCTAAGTGATACTTTTGTTGCAAATATCCTAGTCCTTCATAATACTTTTTCAAATGAAAGAAGAATTGGTCAAACATTTCCTAGTTCCATGTAGATCAATGATAATTATAGCCCAAGGGGTTCGGGTATTGCTTAATAACCTCCAGGATAGGCTGGCTAGGTTGACTAGATTTTTGGACTCAGCAGAACAAATATCTAATCCTCTATCTTTCTTATCCATAGTGAGGGCACTCCAACTTAATCGATGAAGCTTCATAGTGGTATCATTTGTATCCCATATGAAGTTTCTTTGAATTTTGTCAATACTATTTAACACTTATGTTAGGATCATAATATATTGCATCACATGGTTGGTAATGGAATTTAAGCCGGATATAGCTAGCATAGTTCTCCAGACATGTTGACACGGTTGGATTTCCATGTAGCAAGATGAGTGACCATATTTTCCAAGATCAATTGATAGTAGGAAGCTTTAGGCTTGGAGTTGGAGGTTCGAAAGCCCAAATATTTACCAAAGTTGTTAATGATCTTATGTTGAAGAGATTTGAAAGGTCCTTTTAGCCGTATATTGGGGACAATTCTTTGACACACGAAGCTTAGACTTTGAACAGTTAACTTTTTGGCCCGATAATGCACCAAATTGATTTAAACTGTCGAGCGTAGTATGAGCATATCTATCATTATTCTTTGATATTAGAGTAAGATCATCCGCAAAAAAAGATGTGTGATATGTTTTGACTCTTGGTTCCTGATCACGCCCAACTATGTCTTATAAAAGATAAAGAGGTCGTTACAAATATAATCCGGTTTACAGTCCGGAGTCGAATCCTAACCTATCTATTACAACTTGTAGTGATGCTAGTATAAGCTCAGACAATTTCCGGATGCAAGATTCTTATCAATAAATATTGGAATTTGTTTAACTAAAGTTCAACAATATTAAAACTAACAATATTCTAGATTAAAGATAATTCAATGGTAAAAAGATCTAGGGTATTGATTTCCCCAATTGCCGGATTTAGTCTTAACGCTTTTACTACAATCTCACCGTAATTTTCTATGAGGATTATGAGCTTTGGCTACCACAATTATCTCTCAATCAACTACGATAATTTACTAGAGCATTCTCTAGAACTAATCTAGCCGATAGTTTATACTGCTCAAAATTATATCCCACCAAAGTTTCGTTATCTCTAACTCCACTTTTAAATTCAAGTAATGAATCTCGTCAATTACCCAAAAGTGGTGTTGTTCAACAACAATCTAACCTAGTATTCTTTATCAAGCAACACAAGGCATTTAGACATGATTAATCAAGGGTCCATTCAATTAATCTTCATACAAAACGTAGTTGAACAATCATAGAATAACCCCGACTTGATTATCACAAAATTGAGTCAAAACTTCATCTAACAATTGGCTCCATCAACCCTAGACGGATTGTTTAGCTAGTCATGCTAAAATACAAAGAAATCATAGAATAATTCATCATCCCCCAAACAATGACAAAAGATAGAGAATAGAACAACGATAATTGTAGCCTGATCTTCTCACACTTTTTCTCCTTCCCAAAGTTGATAAAAACAAGCTTAAAACCTAGATATCTCTTCTTTTGGGCGAGTTGGACCTTTTATAGGTTAAGTGGAATTGTCCCCAAGCTTCTAATTTTACCCTTGAAATAACGCGTGCGGAACTGGAATAGCGCGGCCAGGCCGCACTACTGGCCGCGCTAAAGGCAATGTGTTCTGTTTCTGACTGCCGCTACTCCAAGAGGTCTTTCTCGCTTTACTTTAGCTCCAAACACCATCCTAGGTTCTCATAAGCACAACTTGCTCCTGTGAAACATAAAATCCACAATTAGAGCCATTTTACCATCATTTACCCTTCCTAGGACAGTGAAGCATAATGAAATTGGAGTATAAATAGACGCTAAACTACATGAATCTAGCCTATTATCAGTTCCTATCTACAAAGGTCCTTTCACTAAGCATTTCCCTAACGTGTCACACCACGAACATGTCACAAGAGTTGTGCCTAGTAGTGTAACATCTAAGCCTCAAGAGTCGACTCTCACGTGTCGTGCAAAGTTCATACTTCCTCAATTTACTCTATACAGAGGTCAAGACTTACCTTTCTGTTATGAATCGAGTGCTCTCACATCACACAAGAGAGTAGTTTCACGAGTATAACAATAAGAACATATAGGAACTCAAATATACAGAATTCACTCACTCTCAGAAAGAACATTCATATGCCACAAAGATGCACCATAGGCTTGCCCGTAGTATACTAATCTACTAATCGAACCCATTCAGTCTAAGATCAATTAGAACTTCATTTGGCTGTAATGTAGGCTAAGGCACGAGTAGGATATATTTAGATATAGTGACTAACCTCCCTAAGAACTTTTAATACAATTACTTTCACTCTCAGACCATACTTATGTCAGGCCAGACATTCCACCACACTTCTCTTTATACTACCCCAAACGTTTTTAGGTGCAATTGTATCACATCACCACTTATCAAGGACTACATTAATTTATTGTCTCTTTTTTTTTCAAGTGGCGCTTATTCTTTCATTTTTTTTTCAAAAACTCTGCACCTTTTTTTTATTTCTTTGATTCCACTCAAAAACCAAACCACCACCCCACACTTGGACTTTTACATATTCTATAACAATTCAAGTGCTCATGGGAGGTAAAGGGTTCAAACAAATGGGCAGTTCAATCAATTGGCTAAGGTTTGTAATGTGGGTGCCAAAGAAACATTCATGTAGGCTCAACAAGGGTAACTACGATTTATCGCTATATAGGTTCAACAGGGGTAACTACGATTTATCGCATTTAGGTGGGTCTACTTAATAAATCTGGCTTACAAAGAAATGCCTATATCACTTCTAAGACTGACTAGAGCTACTATTTGGCTTTGCAAACACACATGGCAAGTTCTAGGCATCAAATGTGGAGCATAGAGTACAATGCAATACCCTCACATACATATGGCACATGACTCACTCCAGATTGGTTCATCAAGACACTCTCATTGAGTTTTTAAGTCAGTTACAAACATACAATTTAAGGCACTCTGCAAGGAGCAACAACTGAGCCTAAGCGTCACACCCTAGTGTCTATTGTGTTCAGGTGTAACCACGCTAAGGGATTCTTTTCCTATTTCAGCTCATCGCCCATAAGTAGCCCTAGCAACTAAAAACAAAACAAAATAAACAAAAACTACCTACACCTGGTTCAAGAAAAACACTTGGAAAAGAACCGCGGCCCAAAGAAAAACCAAGGGGGAGTTACTACACTACCTAAAACAAAAACAAAAAAATCTTTTTGGTGTTTTCTTTAGACTCACTTCCCTCAAGAAAACTATCTAGGAGATTCGTCGTTAGGAAGGGTCTATTATATTTTCCGAATTTTTTTTTGTTTTTGTGGTCAACTTAGACCCTCAAGGACCCCGTCGAATGAGATCCATCGTCGGGACAAGTTGACTTAACTCATTACACTACTACTTAAAACAACAAGAACAAAAGCAAACAAAATTCCAAAGAAAATAAAGGAAAACAACTACCAATGACGTTCCTACATATATACATATACAATGAATTATTCCCCCACCCTACACTTAAAATGAAGACGTGTCCTCGTGGCAAGAAAAATAAAGCAAAGTGAGGTAGAGAAACTTCCCTGAAGGATCAATCTTGGTCAGAGACTGTCCCTGGGTTCAGACGACAAGTACGACCCAGCGCCCGTAGCCAGCCCATGATTTTCTTCTCTAATTTCACATGTTGGGCAGCCACTGCATCAACACGCGTACCCAGGTCGGCGATCGAGGTGCGCAACCCAGCCATATCCTGCTCCAGATTGTCCAACCTATAACTCCGACAGGCTCTAGATGGGCCTACAACATCAGCTTCTACTTCTACTTGCTCATCCTCCTCCTCAGACTCATCCTCCTTGTCATCACCACCAACCGCCACCGCGTCCTTTCCAGTGGTAACCTTTTCTGCTCGGAAGGCATACTCTTTCGGCACTCTGCCATCTACCGCCAAATTTCCTGGCACCCAGGCTGTAAGTCATGATCTAGTGACGAGAGAGGGGAAGAAGAAGCCATACTTCTTAACTTGGCAGCGAACAAACATCTCCTCGTGTATTAGCTTCGCCACGTCAAAGTCGTGGCCCGTCATGAAGCACCAGATCAAACACGCACGAGGAGCATTCACCCCCGAGGTGTTATGTGATGGGATGATGCGGTTATTGATCAAATAGAGCCAACACTTCGCTTTAAAAGTGAGTGTCGATGAGTGAAACTTTTTCCCGTACTTATACCACTGAACCTCCTTTCCCGGGGCACAGATGATCGGAAGGAATTCCGTCCACTGAGTGAAGCGTCTACCATACGCCTCATAGCTGTCATCTGTCTCCGCTACGGGACCTGACAACCGGTAAACCCTCCGAATGGCATCCACAGAGGCATCCGCCGGCTTCTTCCTCACGGTGACCACATAACTCCTGTGCTCCGAACTATTTTCATAAAACTCTCTTACTACCATTGCATTTGCATCGTCTGGCTCCTCAAAGAACACATCCAACCGACGCCGCATCAGCTCCTCGTACATCCTTGGACAGTCGAACCGAAGGGATGTTGTATCTATGCCCCGTTTTGGTATTGCCACCTTCGATTCCTTCTCAGCAAACCGGTCCTGAGCCTTAGCGGATACGAACTTGTTGCTATTATAAGGCCGAGTATCAGTGGACGCTCGAACTCTCGATGAACTCGCTTGTCTACTAGACGAAGATCCGGTGGCTTGACGCTTTCTGGAGGGTGCCATTGTACTTACAATAAGGACATCATTAGCACAACACCACAAGGTGACCCAACTATGGTTACTCAGACTTCACCGTTACAATTGGTCACGATTATCATTGCCCTTCACTTGGGCATTTAAACAAACACTTGGTGGGCATCATGCACCGTAGCCCCTAATTAATTAATTTAAACCCCAATTACAACCACAATTTCCCCAAATTCACCCAACTAAGTCAAGAGATACAACTCCCCAAATACCACCACCCACAGGCACTAAGTATACATTACGATTACTGCTAAGCAAAAAATAAGACAAAACTACTACCTAAAACAAATTAAAAAGAAAGCCTAACAAAAAAAAATGAAAGAAATGGAAAAAAGAAAACATACATATGGTGTGAGAAAATAGTGAGAAGTGAAGAAATGTGTTGGGATTTGAATGAGCAAAGAACTTGGGAGGATGAGAATTTGGAGTAATTTGAGGGAGGTAGAGAGGTGGCTGTTTTCTTCTTGGGTGGGGAGAGAAAGAGTTTAGAAGAGAAGTGTTTTAGGAGGAATAGGAGAGGAGGGAGGGAGGGGTTAGGGTTTTGGGGAAATAATTAAAGTCAAAAGAATAAAAAAACTTACACTTACACCTGCCAGCGACCTCACTAGTGCGCCCGTGCTAGTAGCGTCGAGACGAGGCAGAATGGAGGCCCTTTAGCGCGGTCACTAGCGTGCTCGTGCTACTCCAGGCAGAAAGGTCCTTGATTAGCGCGGCCACTAGCGCGAGCACTAGCACGGCCGTGCTACCCCAGGCCTAAAAAATTTTGACCTTTTTCTATCTTTTCCTCAGTGTGGCTGGATTCCACCCTCGCATAAGCACACCTGCATGTGTTAGTACTTACAACAATTCAACTACTATGCAATTACACTAAAAACACTACACATTGGTTCGCCTCCCAACCAGCGCCGTAGTTAATGTCGTGGCACGACAATTACAACACGTCAATGGGTTGCCTCCCATGAAGCGCTTGATTTAACGTCGCGGCACGGCGCATGCTCTTTCCATCACTCCTCATTTGTGTATTGGGGTTCCTCCAGAGTTATTACCATGATGTCTTCTTTTTCTTCACTCATACCAAGGTAATGTTTCAACCGCTGCCTATTCACTGTGAATTTTTTCGTCCCATCTTCTGATTCGATCTCTACAACTCCACTTGGGAACATTTGAACCGCTTTGAACGGTCCTGACCATCGGGACTTTTACTTGCCCAGGAACAACCTCAATCTTAAGTTGTCTAGCAGCACTAACTTGCTGGGTTTGAAGTTTCGATCCAAGACGTGCTTGTCATGCATCAACTTCACCCTCTCTTTATATAATCGAGCACTCTCGAATGCCTGGAACCGGAATTCCTCAAGCTCATGCAGCCCATTAACTCAATTGGTGCCCGATGTTTCCATGTCTAAGTTCAATCGCCTCAGTGCCCACAATGCTTTATGTTCGAGCTCAACCGGAAGGTGGCATGCCTTACCAAATACCAACTTGTATGATGATATACCAATTGGCGTTTTGAAGGTTGTGCGGTACGCCACAATGCATCATCCAACTTCTTAGCCCAATCAGTTCTTGTTGCATTTACTGTTTTTGAGAGGACGCTTTTGATTTCCCTATTGGATACTTCAACCTGCCCGCTTGTTTGTGGGTGGTGTTGTGAGGCTACCTTGTGGCGAACTCCATATTTCTCCAACAAGCATGCAAACACTCTATTGCAAAACTGAGAGCCCATCATTGCTGATTATGGCTCGGGGGTGCCAAAACGGGTGAAGATGTTTTTCTTTAAGAAATTGGTCACTTCCTTTGCATCATTGGTTGGAGAGCAACTACTTTGACCCACTTAGAGACATAGTCAACGGAAACCAGTATATACTTGTTACCGTATGAGCTGATGAACGGATCCATGAAGTCGATCCCCCACATGTCAAATATTTCCACCTCTTGTATTTTGGTCATTGGCATCTCATGACGACGGGATATGTTACCCATCTTTTGACATTCATTGCAACTTTTCACCCAAGCATAGGCATCCTTGAACAATGTAGGCCAATACAGTCCTGATTCTAGCACCTTCGCTGTAGTTCGGATTCCTCTAAAGTGTCCACCATATGGCAAAGCATGACAGGCCTGCAAAACAGAGGGTTGATCTTGCTCGGGGATACACCACTGGATCATATTATCAACATATATTTGAACAATAAAGGCTCATCCTAATAATAATCACGACAGTCCCGGAAAAACTTTTTCTTTTGAATTGAAGAGAAATCATGCGGTACTATACCACATGCCAAATAATTAGCAATATCCGCATACCATGGTGCCTCATCCATTATCATTGCTAGTAATTGCTCATCCAGGAAAGTCTCAATGATATCTCCAATCTCCGATCTACTTTCTTCCCCTTCCAACCTCGAGAGGTGGTCTGCCACTTGGTTATCTGTTCCTTTCCGGTCACGAATCTCTAGGTCAAACTCTTGTAGCAACAGAACCCAATGAATCAGGCGGGGCTTCGACTCCTTCTTTTCTATCAAGTACCTAATGGCTGCATGGTCAGTATAAACAATAACTTTCAAGCCAATCAAATATGACCTGAATTTGTCGAAGGCAAACACTACATCGAGCATTTCCTTTTCAGTGACCATGTAGTTTAGTTGTGCACCACTCAGCGTCCTGGTAGCATAGTAAATTGGGTGCATAATTTTCTCCTTACGCTGCCCCAAATCTGCTGCTATCGCATAATCACTGGCATCGCACATCAGCTTGAATGGTTGCTCCTAGTCGGGTGCAACAATGATGGGTGAGGTCACCAGTATCCGCTTCAGCTCCTCAAATACCAACCTGCAAACATCAGAAAACACAAAGTGCTGGTCTTTTTCCAGTATCTTACATAAAGGGTTAGAAATTTTTGAAAAATCCTTGATGAACCGCCTGTAGAATCCAGCGTGCCCAAGGAAACTCCTCACTACTTTCACTAACGTAGGTGGTGGTAGCTTCTCAATTACGTCAACCTTCGCATGATCTACTTCAATTCCCTTTTTGGACACTCTATGTCCCAACACTATTCCTTCTTGTACCATAAAATGACACTTCTCCCAGTTCAGCACCAGATTTGTTTCCACACATCGTTTGAGCACCCTTTTGAGGTTATGGAGACAATCTTCGAATGAATCTCCTACCACGAAGAAATCATCCATAAACACCTCCATAATGTCTTCGACCATGTCGGTGAAGATGGCTAACATACACCGTTGGAATGTGGCTGGTGCATTGCACAGTCAAAGGGCATTCTCCGAAAGGCAAAGATGCAATACGGACATGTGAATGACGTTTTGTCTCTATCTTTCGGGGCTATTGAGATCTTATTGTGCCCCGAGTATCCGTCCAAGAAATAAAAATGGGATCGCCCAGCTAACCTATCCAACATCTGGTCAATGAATGGCAAGGGGAAATGGTCCTTTCGGGTGGATGCGTTTAGTTTCCTATAATCCATGCAAATCCTCCACTCGGTGACTGTACGAGTTGAGATCAACTCGTTCTTCTCATTTTGTACAATAGCCATTCCGCCCTTTTTCGGTACACACTAGACGGGGCTCACCCAATTGCTGTCATACATGGGAAAGATGATGCCCGTGTCCAGCCACTTGATCACCTCTTTTTTTACTACCTATTTCATATTCGGGTTCAGCCTTCGTTGATGTTCCCTGGAAGGTTTGTGCCCTTCTTCCAGAAGAATTTTGTGCATGCAAAAAGCTGGGCTGATACCCTTTATGTCTTCCATGGTCCAACCAATGGCAGTTTTGCACTCTTGTAACACTTTCAGTAATTGTTCAACCTGCACATCTAGAAAACCAGATGATATGATAACATGCAAAGTAGAATTGGGACCCAAGAAAGCATACCTGAGGTGCGCTGGAAGTGGCTTCAGCTCCAGTTGTTGTGGTGTCTCAATTGATGGTTTTGCAGGTGATGTAGCTCTCTCTTCTAAATAGAGGGGCTCAACTCGAGGTTCCCTCTTCCAAAATCCTTGGCCTTCGAGTGCCACGACCCATTCTGCCAACCCTTCGCCATCCATTTCCTCTAAATTTTTCAAACAGGCTTCCAATGGATCTTTGGCATTAAGGGTCTCATCTTCATCATGTAGAATCACATCCACCGCCTCCACTATTGAGCAGTGTGCATATTCACTAGGTCTTCTCATGGATTGTTGGACGTTGAATATCACTTCTTCATCGTTCAACCTCATTTTTAATTCCTAGTCTCACAATCAATCAGTGTTTTCCCAGTGGCTAAAAATGGCCTTCCCAAAATGATGGGGATCTCCTCGTCTACTTGGCTGTCTAGAATAACAAAGTTCGCAGGGATAAAAAACTTCCCCACTTTCACCAGCACATCATCAAGAATCCCCGTCGGTCTTTTGAACGTGCGGTCAGCCAGTTGCAACAACATAGAAGTCGGCCTAGCTGTGCCAATGCCCAGCTTTGTGTAGATTGCCAAAGGCATCAAGTTTATGCTGGCTCCTAAGTCACACAATGCCTTTGCAAAAGCGTAACTTCCAATGGTACACGGAATAGTGAAGCTACCTGGATCAGACATCTTTTGAGCCATGGGTCTAGTCACTACCGCACTGCATGTCTGGGTCAGAGTTACTGTGGACAGGTCCTGAAAGTCAAATTTCTGCGACATCAGGTCTTTCATCATCTTTGCATAGCCTGTAATTTCTCTTAAAGCATCCATTAGAGGAATATTCAATTGAACCTGACGAAGCATCTCCATAAATTTCCTGTATTGATCCTCTTTCTTTTTGTTTTTCCAATCTCTGAAGGAATGGTGCAGGCATCACTTTTTGTCCACTGCTTATTGGCTGTTCTTTGTTGGAATTTTGTGGCACAAGAGGAGCCTCTTGTTCTGCAACTTGTTCACTTTCTTTGGCCTTACCCTTTTCAACCTGGGCTTGTTCAACCACTACTTCAGTGGCTGATTCATCTATCTCGGCCGGAACTGGAGTGGTTGGTGTAGTCTCTCTTCTGGGTTGAGCAACCTCCTGCTCCCTGTCTAAATTCCTCCCATTCCTAAGAATAACTGCCATCAACTGATTTGGGTTTTGGTCCTTTGGATTAATGTTTGTGTCCGCCGGCAATGCCCCCTGGGGGCGATTATTTAAGGCCATGGACAACTGGCCCAATTGAGTTTCAATCCCCTTAATTGCTGAATCGTGTACTGCCAACTTTTCCTGCATCTTACCATTCGTGCCAATGAGTTGTTGCAGCATACCCCTGATCTCCATCATGTTGTTGTCTTGTTGTTGATGGGGTGGTTGATATGTCAACTGTTGCTGGTTCTGCCGCTGATAGCCCTGTTGTCTCTGATATGGAAACACTGGGCCTTGTGGTCGTACACCTCCAGGTTGTGGCATGTTAGGTCTATACTGTTGGTTGGGTGCTGGACCCCATTGTTGTCCTCATTGCCTCTGACCCCCAAAATTGTTAACATAATTCATATCCTCTCTGGGACCCTGGTTGTCCCCTTCTCCACTCCATGAACACACATAAGACCAATTGATGCAAGGGGTACACAGTTCTCCATTTGTTGTATCAACGATATGCACTTGCTTTGTACCAATCTCGTCAATCTTCTTTGTCAGTATACTCATCTGGGTGTGGCTATGTTCCCTGCATGTGAATTATTTGGGTCAAGAGGAATTGAATGCACTATTGGTGTCAGGGTCGTACCTCTCATCATCCATCCTGAATTCTGAGCCATCTTGTCAAGAAGGATTTTGCACTCAGTAAATGTCTTGCTCAGAAAAGCACCCCCAGCTGAAGCTTCTACATCTGCTTTACAATTGTCCGCTAGCCCCATGTAGAATATTTGGCCAAGCATTTGGTCTGAAATACCATGGTGAGGACACTTCACTAGCATCCCTTTGAATCTTTCCCAAGTCTCCTACAAAATTTCAGTGGGCTTCTGTTTGTACTGCAATATCTCATCAACCTGTCTTGCAGTCTTGTTGGGAGGGTAGAACTTTTTCAGGAACTGCTTGACTAATTCCTCCCACGTGGCAATGGAGTTTATTGGGAGTGAATTCAGCCAAGTCTGAGCTTCCACAGTCACTGAGAACGGGAACAGTAGCAGCTTGATGGCGTTGAGGGTCACATTTGGATGTCTTTGGGTCACACAAATCGACAGAAATTTTTTCAGGTTTGTTGAGGATCTTCAATGTGTGACCCGAAGAACAATCCCTTATTCTGTAGAAGATGCAACATATTGTTGGTGATCTGGAATGTCTTCGCTTGTATTGGGGCACAGCAATGACGGTGGCCAGGTTGTCAGCTGTTGGCTGTGCCCAATCATAGAGTGCAACTTTTGGCACAAGAGATGCCACCACTCCATCGTTTGGTACAAGGGGTAGCCGGTTGTTTGCGTTGACGTTATCCACATTTTCCGTTTGTTGTTGCGGTAAGTGTTTGTCCTTCTTGTTAGCACGATTTCATGCCCAGAATATTTTCTCAGGGTCTGAGAGTCCTTCAAGAAGTTCACCAGTCCTCGAAGAGTTTCTAGGCATACACCTGCATCACACAAGAATTCAAATGTGAGAATTTCAATGAAAAATTATTTAACACCGTGGAAATTGAGCTAAACTAATAATTCTAGCAATACTTCTGAGTTGTAGCAAATAACACCGTTAGTTCCCCGGCAACGGCACCAAAATTTGATCACGCCCAACTATGTATTATAAAAGATAAAGCGGTCGTTGCAAATATAATCCGGTTTATAGTCCAGAGTAGAATCCTCAGGGAACTAACCTATCTATTACAACTTGTGGTGATTGCTAATATAAGCTCAGAAAATTTTCGGATGCAAGATTTTTATCAATAAATATTGGGATTTGTTTAACTAAAGTTCAACAATATTAAAACTAACAATATTCTAGATTAAAGATAATTCAATGGTAAAAAGATCTAGGGTATTGATTTCTCCAATTGTCGGATTTAGTCTTAACTCTTTTGCTACAATCTCGCCTTAATTTTCTATGAGGATTATGAACTTTGGGCTACTGCAATTATCTCTCGATCAACTACGATAATTTACTAGAGCATTCTCTCGAACTACTCTAGCTGATAGTTTATACTGTTGACATCCAATTTTGTCCCTCCTTTCTTCTAATTTATTTTCTTGAGCTCCTAAGTTACTAATAAACTGAATACCCTATTTTTGCTACTATTTTTTTAATTACAATTGTTACTACTACTATCATTAGTATTAGTATTAGTATTAGTGTTAGTATTGATATTATTCTTATTCTTATAATTACTACTTTTACTATTATCGCTATTGTTATTGTTTTTATTGTTGTTATTTTTATTGTTGTTCTTGTTATTATTATTGTTATTATTATTATTGTTATTATTGTTATTGTTATTATTGTTATTATTATTATTATTATTATTATTATTATTATTCTTATTATTGTTGTTGTTATTATTGTTATTATTGTTATTATTATTATTGTTATTCTTATTATTATTATTATTATTATTATTATTATTATTATTATTATTATTATTATTATTATTATTATTATTATTATTATTATTATTATTATTGTTATTATTATTATTATTATTATTATTATTATTATTATTATTATTATTATTATTATTATTATTATTATTGTTATTATTATTATTATTATTATTATTATTGTTATTATTATTGTTCTTATTGTTATTGTTATTATTATTGTTATTATTGTTGTTATTATTGTTGTTATTATTATTATTATTATTCTTATTATTGTTGTTATTATTATTGTTATTATTATTATTATTGTTGTTGTTGTTGTTATTATTGTTGTTATTATTGTTGTTGTTATTGTTATTATTATTATTATTGTTGTTGTTGTTGTTGTTGTTGTTATTTTTGTTATTATTGTTGTTGTTATTATTATTATTATTATTATTAATATTATTATTATTATTATTATTATTGTTATTATTATTATTATTCTTATTATTATTGTTGTTATTATTGTTATTATTGTTGTTATTATTATTATTATTATTGTTATTATTATTATTATTATTATTATTGTTATTGTTATTATTATTATTATTATGATTATTGTTGTTATTATTATTATTATTATTATTATTATTATCATTATTACTATCATTATCATTATTACTATCATTATCATTATCACTATCATTATTATTATTATTATCATTATTACTATCATTATTATTATTATTATTATTATTATTATTATTATCATTATCATTATTATTATCATTATTACTATCATTATTATTATCATTATTACCACTACTACTACCACAAATTTGGTTGCACCATTTTGGTGAAAATCCATTCTTTTAATATACCTCTCTTTGACCAAGTCACGTGAAGATTGAATCCCCAACGTCCGGATTCAAACGGGCAGCTCAATTTTGAACTCCTAATTATGAAATTCTTCTCTATCTATAAATACCAGCGTTTAGGAGTTTTGAGGAGCGGGTTTTTACCTCCATAGAAGCTCATTGCTCGCTTTTAACTAACCTATTTATTTCTTCTCTGTCTCTGGTGGATTTCATTAGATGATTATTAATTTATTCCGTCGATTGACATTTATCTACGGAACCGAGTTAGGGTCCGAAAGATCTAAGCCTCTCCGCCCTAGTTCACTGTCCTGCAAAAGGTCCGTATCTTTCTTTTATCTCATTTCCGGAATTTATAGAGTGTTCATGTTTCAGTATGTATTTGGCAATGAGCTCTTAATTTTTCGATATTTTATCTTATCTGGGGTGCTTTTTTGTTGATTTCTGACACTGTTGTCATTTTATGCACAATAGTGTTATTGAAAATCATACAATATGTCCATATTTTTATTTACTTGAATGCTGAAATCATGCCTTAAGAAATTGCTTTTCTGGCCATGTACTACTCGAAACATGAAGGATAACTGTTTGTAAATGTGCTTATATGAACTATTCAGTTGCCAAATTCAAGTAATAGAAACCATGTTCTCTATAAAAAAACCATAATAGTACATTTCGAGATGCCGTGTTCTATTTTTGTTCGCTTCATGTCAAATGGTTAAGACAAGACTGATATCATGGAACTAGATATTTGGCGTGCCTCTATATTGATTTTTGGTATTTTTAAGTTCAAAGCAATAAATATGTATTCAACAATTTAGAAGAATAATTTCTGCTTCATGAGGCTAGTACGTGTTTAAAAGATGTTACTACGTTAATCCTAATAAAGTCTGCTAGTGTGACTAGCAATGATATTATAGGAATCACGAGATTAGATGTACTTAGTTACTAAATAAACTGGCTTTCTACTAGCTAGTATTACATACACGTATCCCATTTCAGGTCTAAGATGTATATTGTCTCACACTTGAGTTTATACTTTGCATTTAGAACTAGTAATCTAGGAAGGAAGGACTTTTGTTTATATCTCTTCTTGTTCTCTAAAATCATATGTTTACTAATTTCCCTTTTTTTTCTTGATATCCATGGTGTAGAACTCATGTCTGATAGACATTTTTACAAGCAGTAAATAGGTCAAATAAACTTATTTGCATCTTTGCAATGATATACTAAGCATCAAAGTTCATTGTCTCGATGGGATATCACGAGTTCAAGTGATAAGGAATTTGAATTATGCTTTATATGGTTTATTTTGTTAGAGAAGCATGTCTTTAGCATATTTTAATTAATAACCACCTGATGGTTAGGACAAATAACTTTGGTTAGTCTCTCCTTGGTCCCCTTTTACTTTTTTTTATATACAATGTGAATGATACATATTTGCTTTGATAATATGGACATCTTGATTCTAATGTCTGCATGTACCCAACGAAGTCATTTAAGAAAATCATATGGTTATGTTAGGATACGGGTGGATATTCTAAATTCTTAATGCTGAAATATTCAGGTTATATTAAAATATAAGGAATAAGTAATTGACAATTAAATATAAATATGGCACGCGATTGAAATTTTGCAGTAAAAGAACGAGAAATGATTACTAGGACGCATTAATTTATTGTACTTTGTTAAGATCAAATGTTTATCTTCTAATGTTTGTTCCTTCTTTTCTTTACATGTACACTTTGGAGAGAAATAGAGTCTTAGTGCAAGACTCCCTCTACCCGAACACGGAATCATCATATACCATATTCCTTAGACGCACCGAATAGCGAGAAAAATAAGCTTAACGCTTGGGGAAGCCTATGACGCCTTTCTTTCCTTTTCCTTATTGTTCATTCGGCTTGGCTTGTGCGATTTGAGATTTATCTCCAATTCTTTTGAGACTATATGTTGAAATTCATGTTAGCCTAGCGTATAAAATATTTACTTGTTATTGTTGATTTGGTACTTTAATCACATAAATGCAGCCTTTTGATATAGGAAATTACAATCAATTTCTTTTAAAAAGATAATGCTTCCAAAAACCTTTTCTAATAGCGTTGAGTTAAACTTTAGTAAGCACGAGATGTTTAAGTCTAATTGAGTATTTTTATAAAAGTATATATATGAACAAAAGCAGTTTAGCTACTTTCTTGAACCTAAAGGTTTTTCGCTAACTCAAAAATGTTCGAATTTATATGAAATCTGACTTCTCTTAAAAGCCATCGTAGTGCACTATGATTCCTTTTTAAGTTACACCTTTTCAATCACTATAAAAGATTTTAACCACTTTATATTAATTATTTTTATATTGGTCTCGCACTTTTTTTATACCATTAATTAACCCTGAGTTTGGTCGGTTAACCTGTATCAACAGATCATATAGAGTGCTTTTACAACCTTCCCTATAGGATTAATTAGAACCCTTGCTCATAGTCTTAAAGGTTAAGCAGACCATATAAACAGAGTTAACTTTAAATATTATTTAGTAAATAGGTGTCCTAATTCACCTTTAAAATAATTAGGTGGCAACTCTCTTTAATTAATTAAACCTTCAGGATTACCAATATGTTATACTCTCATTTGACCCGTGTTAAAATGGGGTATTACATATACTGCTCAAAATTATATCCCACCAAAGTTTCGTTATCTCTAACCCCACTTTTAAATTCAAGCAATGAATCTCTTCAATTATCCAAAAGTGGTGTTGTTCAACAACAATCTAACCTAGTATTCTTTCTCAAGCAACACAAGGCATTTAAACACGATTAATCAAGGTCCCATTCAATTAATCTTCATACAAAACGTAGTTGAACAATCATAGAATAACCTCGACTCGATTATCACAAAATTGAGTCAAAACTTCATCTAACAATTGGTTCCATCAATCCTAGATGGATTGTTTAGCTACTCATGCTAAAATACAAAGAAAGCATAGAATAATTCATCATCCCCAAAATAATGACAAAAAGATGGAGAATAGAAAAACGATAATTGTAGCATGATCTTCACACTTGTTCTCCTTCCCAAAGTTGATAAAAACAAGCATAAAACCTAGATATATCTTCTTTTGGGCGAGCTGGACCTTTTATAGGTTAAGTGGAATTGTCTCCAAGCTTTCAATTTTACCCCTGAAATAACGCGTGCGGAACTGGACTAGCGCTACTGGCCACGCTAAAGGCAATGTGTTCTATTTCTGACTGTTAACTAGCGCGGTCACGCTAGTGGACGCGCTATGGCCGCGTTAATAGCCTTCTAATCTGCCTATTGCACCTGGACTAGCACGGCCGCACTAATGGACGCGCTAATGGCATATCATTCTGCCTTCACATTTCTTCTTCCTTCTTTCACACGCTCTTAACTCCAAGGGGTCTTTCTCGCTTTATGATAATAAGCACAACTTGCTCCTGTGAAACATAAAACCCACAATTAGAGCCATTTTAACATCATTTACCCTTCCTAGGACAGTGAAGCATAATGAAGTTGGAGTTTAAATAGACGCTAAACTATATGAATCTAGCCTATTATCAGTTCCTATCTAAATGGGATGCCAGCTCCAACTATCAGCTTTGTGGTCTATTAGGGTGGAAAAGAGTTTCGTGCAACGGATAAATAGGTACGAAATCGCCTTGTCCAATGCCTCTGCTAGGAATAAAGAATTCAGTTCTAGAACCATTAACTAGAACAACGATCCTGATAATGCTAATAGTTCATCATAAGCTTTGTTATATTAGGAGGAAATTTAAAGAATGTAAGAGCCCTGTAGATGAATGACCATTCCAATCTATCGAAATCTTTTTCTATGTCAAGTTTTAAGATCATATTGGGGTTCATACCTCTACGTTTTTGCATTTAAGGATGGGATCTTGGATAATAATCACATTATCGCAAGTCTTTATATTCTTGAGAAAGATGGATTGAAACGGACTAATGATGAGATCGAGAAAGGGCTTAAAAATGTTGGCAATTATTATAGTGATTATTTTATAAATAGTATTGCAAAATCCTATTGATCTAAAGTTTTTGAGGTTGTTAGAATTAGGAATTTTGGGAATGAGACATAAGAGTGTATCATTTACTCCTAGTATGGATCCATATGTGAACACTCCGACAAAATTGGAAGACTGATTGCCTTACTATATTATAATATTTTTTTAAAAAGAAGGGTGAAGGTCATCCGGCTCAGGTGCTTTATAGGACTTTAAAAAGGTGGCATTCATAATTTCATCAGTAGTTAGAGGATTATTAAGGAGTACAACTCAATATGTCTAAGACTTTCTGGATGTCTTTAAATGCTATTCCAGTTGGATTCACTATGGGAAGTAATGAACATATTTTGAAAGTATTTAAAGGTATGTTCCAAAATGGAAAAATGGTTATCTATCCGAGAGTTATTTTCGTCTTTGAAGTAAACAATTTCATATATCCTTTTTCTATTAGTAGCAATTATTTGGAAGAATTTGTATTAGCATCACTATCATTTAGTGTAACGACCTAATCGGTCATTTTGAGCATTTGCACTCAGCTAGGTGGTTTGAGATCATGATTAGATTCATATGGTGTATTATGACTTTCTTGTATGGTCGGTTTTGGTTCTCTAGTTGATCGAAACTGATTTGGAAGAATGATTCTTAAATAGGAAGCTTTAAGTTGGAAGAGTTGACGAAGTTTGAATTTTGTGTATTTGACCCCGGATCTTAGTTTCTATGGTTCTGTCAGGTTCGTATGATGATTTTAGACTTGGGCGTCTACCCGGATTTGCATTCGGATGTTTCTTGGAAGTTTTGGCTCTATTTTGCGAAAAATGGCGATTTGAAGGTTTGGAAGGTTCATAAGTTTGACCAGGAGTTGACTTTGATAATATCGGGTTTGGATTATTTTCTAGGAATTGGAATAGTTTTGATATGTCATTCGGAACTTTTGTGCAACATTTGAGTCATTCCGAGTTGATTAGAAAAGGTTCGACATGAGTTTTGGAAGTTGAAAGTTCAAAAGTTCATTAAGTTTGATGTGATTCGATTCATGGTTTTGATAGTATTATGTGTAATTTGAGTCCTCAAACTTCGTGTTATATTTTGGGACTTGTTGGTATGTTTGGACGGGGCCCTGAGAGGCTCGGGTGAGTTTCAGACGGGTTTCAGACCATTTTGGGCCATGTTAGTTCTGTTGGTTTCTCATGCTTCATTTCTTCTTCGCGTTCGTGCCCCTATCTTCGCGTTCTCTTAGTGTTAGCGGTGGTCTTCTTAGCGTTCACATCCCTGTCTTCGCATTTGCGTAGTGTTGAGCTGGGCTAGGCATGTCATGATGGATTTCTCTTCGCATTCGTGCTGGCGTTTCTGCATTCGCGCTGGCGTTTCTGCATTCGCGATGGTCTGGCAGTTGTGTTCTTTGAGTTCGTGAGGGTTGTTCTGCGAATGCATAGAGTTATTTCGTGGTAGTGCATTTTGTGCTTCGCGATCGCGTAGGGTAACACTGGGAAAAGCATACAAGTACTGTATTTCAGACCTTGAGCTCATTTTATCACATTATCAGTTATGGAGCTCGGATTTGGGCGATTATGGAGAGGATTTTTACCAAATGAACTGGGGTAAGTGTTTTCTACTCCGTTTTGATTATATTCAATGATTCCGTCTTTGATTTTGGTATTTGATTGATGATTTTAAAAGAGAAATTGGAGGTTTTTGTCTAAACTTTCCTAAAGTGAATATTTGAGTTTTGAACATTGATTGGAGTCAGATTTGAGTTAAATTAGATTAAATATAGAAGCCTGGGTTGAAATTTTGGTTGACTTAGAGTATATGATTAAATATTCAACCTTTATCATTTGAGTTTGTTTCCCATGTCATTATTTGATGTTTTTGGGTTATTTTTGGCTAGTTTCGAGCCATTCAGAGGTTGATTCGCGCGGGATAGCGTTTCTAGAGTATTTTTTGGCTTGATCGGTATTTGATTTAGCTTGTGCGAGGTAAATAATGTATCTAAACATGGATTGAGGATATTTAACCGTGAGAACTAGGTTATATGAGAGGTATTTGGTTGACGTACGCGCTAGATGACGGGCATGTGTTCGTGCACCAATGTGTTCATGATTTGAGGTGGCTTTTAGAGTATTATGGGATTTGTTTGCTATCATGACTTGGTATATCCATGTTTCCTAAACTTGTATGATCATTTGAGTTTTGATTCATGTTAGAAATCATGTCTAGGCTATGTTCTACTTGTTTGAGACTTGATAGGCTATTCTCTCCCTTTTTGAGCTATTTTCCTTTATTGTACACATACTCTCATTCATAATGCTATATCCGTATATGATATCTCTATCTCAGCACTTTCTTATTTGATCCCTCACAAGTTGTTGATGCCTCATATGTGTAAAATTATTGAATTGAGTACTTTGAGATGTGGTTAATTGATTCTTGACCAATTGATGATTGAGCTTGGGCCATAGAACTGATTTTGGTATTGATTTTGAGGTGACGTGTATGTCGGGACCATATTAGGCTACCTGTCATTGATTTGGGGCAACGCGTGCACCATGCCTCACTATTGAGCTATGTGATTATAATTAGCACTTAGGCAGGACCCGCCCTTCCGGAGTCTGACATGCCAGCAGTAGGCCTAGGCAGAGTATTTTATATACGTGCTTCAGTGATGGAATTTTATGCTAAGAACCCGTACAATGCTAAATGTTGATGTGTGTGAAGGTTAGGGCCTTGTGTCAGGCACTGTGAGCGTGCTAAGTGTGGTTATTTTTGATGGTTTTGTGGTGATGATATTGATTTGATTTGTAACGACCCGATCGGTCATTTTGAGCTCTAGCGCATCGCTCGACAGTTTGAGGCCATGGGCAGCTTCACTTCAAGTATTATGACTTATAGGCGTGGTCGGAATTGAATTTCGGGAAGTTCAGAGTTGATTTGGAAAGAAAATTCTAAATTCGGAAGCCTTAAGTTGGAGGAATTAACTAAAGTGTGATATTTGAGTAAACGACCTCGAAATCGGGATTTGAAGGTTCCAACATATTCGAATGATGATTTTGGATTTGGGCGTATGTTCGGATCAGGTTTTGGATGACCCGGGATCGTTTCAGCACCTATTGTGGAAATTGGCATTTTGGAAGAATTTCATAAATTTGGGTTGAGGTGTATTTCAATGTTACCGATGCCCGTTTGGGATTCCCAGCCTGAGAATAGCTCCATATGGTGATTCTGGTGTTAGGAGTCGTGTGGAAGTGGATTCGGAGGTCCGTAGGTCATTTTGGGGTCATTTGGCGAAAGTTAGAAATTTGAAGGTTTTTGAAAGGTTTGACCGGAAGTGGACTTTTTTATATCGGGGTCGGATTCCGATTCTGGAAGTTGGAGTAGGTCCGTAATGTTGAATATTACTTGTGTGCAAAATTTAAGGTCAATCGGACGTGATTTGATAAGTTTTGACATCGAATGTAGAAGTTTGAAGTTCTAAAGTTCATAAGCTTAAATTCGGGTGTGATTCATTATTTCGATGTTGTTTGATGTGATTTGAGGCCTCGAGCAGGTCCGTGTTATATTATGAGACTGGTTTGTGTGATTGGACGGGGTCCTGGGAGCCTCGGGTATGTTTCGGAGTGGTTTCAGATCATTTCGGGCTGATTTGCAATAGTTGATGCTGGTGTTTGATGTTGTTCTTCGCGTACGCGAGGAACCCTTCGCGTTCCGCGAAGAAGGATTTGGATTCTGGGATTCTGTTCTTCGCAAAGAAGGAAATCTCTATTACACAAGTCTGAATTCAGACGCACATATCTCGCGATCTATAAGAAATTTAGAGATGGTCTAGAAATAAAAGTTGTAGACCTTTGTGTCTAGTTTTCCGAAAGGTAAACCATTTAGCATTTGGATTTGTGTACAAAAGTTATGGCTGGTACACTACAGGCTGTTCGGGAAGATGAAGAATAAAATTTGTGTTGCATAGGGCTGACTTTGGAAGCTTATATCTCAAACTCTATAAGGAAATGGGAGATGACAAAAACATGAAAGTTGTAGATCTTGGTTTTTAGTTTTCAAAAAGTTAAACCATTTGTCAGTTGGGGTTTGGTACAAAGAGTTATGGCCATTATACTAGAGGCTATCTGAGAAGAGTTTGGAAATGGCTTTTGAGAATTTTGTTCATCACGAACGCGATGGGGGGCTCGCGAACGCGAAGAAGGGTTGCCTGGACAGTGTATAAGTTTGCAAAAATGGGTTTGGCTCATTTCATCTCATTTCCTCCATGGGATCTGACCTATGAGCGATTCTGGAGCTCAATCTTCATCATCCATGTCAAGGTAAGTGATTCCTACATATTGCTTGCAAGTTAAATACTTGGATATATATATATATATATATATATATATATATTAACATGGGAATTCATGGAAAATTAGTGGAAATTTGGAGTTTTGGTAGAAAACCTAAAAAATTGGTATTTTTGGATTTTAACTATGAATTTAGGTATGGAATTGGAATAGGTAAAGTTTATCTTCAAAAATTTTCGAAATCCGAGCAGGTGGACCCGAGGGTGATTTTATCGACTTTTCGAACGAAGTTGGAAATTGTTGTAAATAGGATTATAATGAGTATTAGAGTATATATTTATGGAATCGCTCAATATTTGACAAGTTTTGGAGCGTTGGGCATTGATTTGAGTTGTTTGAAGGGCTTGGGAGCCGATTGCGGGACTCCGGAGCGAGGTAAGTCTCCTTTCTAATCTTGTAAGACAGAATTAACCCCATAGGCAAACTAATTATTATGTGCTTCTATTTGTGGGGGCTACGTACGCACGGGGTGACAAGAGTCCGTACATAGCTACTAGCTATGCCTATATCTGGATAGTCTTAGGCTTACATCATGCCTTGTTGATATTGTTATTGATTTGTGTTTAATGTTTGCCTTGAGAGGGAGCGGGATTGAGTTTGCTTATTAAATGTTTTGAAAGGAGTTGAAATTGAGGAAAAATTGGGATCTTAAAAGTTTTCATTGAAATTTCATATATTGAAAAGAATGGAAGAATACTATAATACCTTAAGAAATCTATGTGTAACCGCGTCACAAAGTATGATCCGCGAGCGAGGTAATTTCTTAAATTTATATTTGACCGCGCCGCATATATGATCTGCGAGTGGGGTAAATCCTTAAATTTATATTTGACTGCATCACATGTATGATCCGCGAGCGGGGTAATAGATGCATCTATGGTTCACGCTTTTCGACCCTCGGCAGTGCACAATTTACATTTATGTTAGATCGGGCCGAACGTCCTCGAACGTCCTCGGTGGTATTTGTATGTGATAGCGGAACTGGAAGTCCCTTTTATATTGGTATAAATTCATTGTTTGTGTGATTATATGTTTTAAAAGAAGAAATCAATTTAGGCTCTTAAATATGGTGAAGACTTGTTCAGTTATTTCTTGTTCTGAGTCATATTATTGTATATCATGCTTAATTAGAATTTCATATTATCACAATGTTGGCCCTTAGTAAGTGTCGAAGTCGACCCTTCGTCACTACCTCTTCGAGGTTAGGCGGGATACTTACTTGATACGCATTGATTTACGTACTCATACTACACTTGCTCCATACTTTTATGCAGGTGCATTTATGATTAGTATCTTGTAAGAGCAGAGACGTGTACGCATGTAGAGGCTTAGGTGAGATGCACCCCATATTACGACCTGTGGCCAGCAGAGTCTCCTTCAGAGTTCTTGTATTTTCTTTTATGCCCAAATTTTGTATTTCAGATAGTTATTATATTTTATTTTACTTCCTAGTAAATGCTCATGTACTTGTGACACCGGGTTCTGGGATGAGTAGGGGATATTCAGTATTGAAATTAGAAAACATCATTATTATCCTGTAAAGTTCATTTTTACTAGTTAAGTTGAAGGAAGTTCCTGATTTGAAAGATATTAAAATGAGAATAAAATTAACTGTTTAGTGTTGACTTGCCTGACAGTGGTGTCCGACATCATCACGGCCTTTAACGGATTTTGGGTCGTGACAACATGGTATCAGAGCACTACGTTCACTTAGGTCTCTCGAGTCATGAGCAAGTCTAGTAGAGTCTTGCGGATCGGTACAGAGATGTCTGCACTTATCTTCGAGAGACTACATGGCTGTTAGGAGCACTTCTCTTTTTGATTTCTCATCATGCGATTGGATTCCTTTGAGGCTTATGCCTTCATTTCCTTCCTATTCAATCTTACGCGGCGTGAAGCGCTTATTATAAATTTAGAATCGAGGAATTTAAATTTCACTACAGATGTGGTGTAGCATGTTTCTCCCTGCATATTTGCTTTTGGATATTGTCGTCGCCTTGTGGAAGGTCGTCCTGTCATTTCAGCTCAGTATCAATATTACCTAAGGTTTTGCGATTTGGCATTGATTGTTATGACGATTCGTGTGTTGCTAACATTGTTGGTGTAATGGTAGGGTGATTGTACGTATCGAGGCAATGAATGACTTGAAAGGAGATTTTTTTTCTCAGTGCATGATTCAGAGGTTCAACATTTTTATTTCTCGTGGATGAAAGGTAATGGGAGTGAGGTAACGAGACTTGGTATTTTCAAGCGTGGTGGAATGTTCGGGTTTGGGATAATGGAGTAACGAGACTTGGTATTTTTTAGCGTGGTGGAATTCTCAATTATGATGTGGTGTCATCGTCCTTGTTGAACACGTTAAGGTTTGCTGGTGTTATGGTCTTCATCAATTTGCCTCGGGCAGGGTAGTGTGAAATGGTGCTGGAGAAGCGGTTGTCAGAGATAGCAGAGTGTAGCGATTTCAGAATCAAATGGGTATTTCTAATGTTGATGGCTCGAGAAGGATGATCTTCTAGGAGGCTTGGAGTTGGTGGCAATTTATTACTTCAAGTGTCACATAGATGGAATCGTATTTGAGGTAACAATTGGGCAGCGGAGGATGAGGAAGGACATGTGGGAGGTGCTTTGCGGTGGTTGAATTGCTAGAAGGTCAAGTATGAACAACAGAAGTCGAGGAGTTGCTTAAAGGAGAGCGTTTAACCAAACTGGGAGAGTGGCAGAGTAACATATGGGTTCTGTGGTAGGATGACCACACACCTTGAGGAAAGTTTGGAGCCATTTGGGAATTCATGGTCCACAGGTTTTATTTGGATGCAACATGACTTAGAGTTTGGAATTCATTGTTTGAGTTTTAGCTGATGTCAATAGGGAAGAATGGATCTCAGTGGGTCCCAGGGTTATATAATTGTAGCTTCAAGCTAAGTGGGAGAGCCCCACCGTTTATGATTGGATTGCGTGGTTGTCTACTTGTACGGTTTCTGGTTATCGGTGCATTGGTAGGTTATTACGATTAAGGAAAGAAAATATCAGTGACAATGTGAGTAAAGGATTTGAGGAAGGTGTGCTATAATTGGCCTTATCGATTCATGTTCAGACTTTGGGAAGACTCAGAGTCTATGCTTCGTGTGGATGTGATGTACAAGGAAAGGAATTCAGCCAGTTGCTTCTTTGAAAGGGTGTTCATATGCGAGCAGGTCCTTGGAGTTTGATTATTCTCAGGAACAAGTCATAGTGGGTGACTCTCAACAATGGTCCTAGTAGGTTCAAAATTAAAGCATGGTGCCTAAGGATTTCGAGTCCGTGGTATGTTTAAGTATCGAGCTTCTGGAGTGGATTATGAAAGGGGTTTGGATTATTCTATGTTATCATCAGTCTGCAGTGTAGCATTGGAGGAATGGGAGAAAATAACTTCGGACTCGTAGAGGAATTACCGGAATAGGTGTACCAGTTGAAGATGCGAATGTGCGCTCAAGGAGGGTATTAGTTAGTTCGTGGGTCTTGAGGCAACGTGGTCTTGTGAAATAGGGTCACTCAGGACGAGTGCGGATTAGGCTCATTATATTTTGAATGGAGCTATTATTATTTCTAAGGCAAGACCAGAATAAATTAGAAGAAGTTGGTTCGGTTAGCAATTGTTTAATCGGCATGGTTGTTGATACCCAATTTTTTCCCAAATTAATTCTAAAAATGCATATATGTCTTCAAATCAGGCATTAGCATCAATTGGTATTTTTTCACAATTTTTTACATTTTCCACAATTCATGCATAAAATAATTTGTAAAATAATTATTAATTATAAAAAAAATGATGATCATCCATAGATATGTTGTAAAAATGCATTTTTAAATACTAAACAACCATTTTAAAACATTTCTATGCATGAAATTCATTTTTTTATAATTAGTAATTATTTTACAAATTATTTTAACTAATTTATTTGGGGTATTTAACAAATAGCCATTATTTATTTCAATTTCAGCCTAATTAGCTAGCCCAAATACCCTTATGAATCAGCCCAATAAACCCAAGCCCAAACCCCTTACCTACCCCGACCTAGGTCTTATTGAATCCTGGTCGTTAATCATTTTTTGTCAACGGTCCAAATTACTCCTGCCATAATTAAACCTAAAGACTATCCCCCCAGACCTCTCATTTCCTCTTCTCACCCTGCCGTCACTCACCTCCCCTCCTCTCAAATGCTCTCTAAACCCCACCCTAATTCGGCCCTCGCCGTCACTCTCTACCGCCATCCATGGTGGTTTCTAACCATCCTCAGACCTCCAAGGGTCTCTCTTACGCTGGATACTGCCGTCTCTAAGGTCCTCAAGGGACCAAGGTCAGTCCACTTACGACTTTGGTTCTTTCCTGCCTGTCTCAGGCTACTCTAGTTCGGTTTCTAGTAAGATCTTCTTATTTTTGCCTTAAACCTATGGGTTTCTAAGCCTATATCTTCATCTCTGTGTTATTTTGTAAAAACCCTAATTTCGTCCTTTGAACTTCTCGGATCTGTATAGATTTGAGATGCGTTGAACTTATTTCACATGATTTTTTATGAAAATCTTCTGATTTTTGAGTGGCTTTTCATTTTCCTAAACTAGGGTTTCCTGAAAATCCTCTTCATCAAAACGTTTTCTGATTTTAAGTGTTTAATCTCCTGTTCTTATGTGTTATCGACTGATTATTTTGAGGTTACCTCAACCCTAACTAGTTTATTCTAAACCTCCCAATTTTTGGTATTTTGTTTTGATTTTGAGCTTGTCCGTGTTATTTGATACATGACTCTATTCTGTTCTTTGATTCACATGATCTCTCCTTCGTTTAATTTGAATGTCTTGTGATTATACCCTAATGTGCTTCTATTAGGGTTCCAGATTCAACTCTTGAGTGATTCTATGTGTTTATACTTAGATTATCTGTTATTCATGGAAAGCCTATATTATTTTCCTTAAATTAGTATTATTTTTTGAGTCCTTGATTCACAGATTTGCTATACTGATACCTATGTGCTGATTTCTCGATTACTTCCCTATTTTTACAATTAATTATTTCTTGCCTTATTTCTGACTAACTGTGATACTTGCTGATTCTTACTAATTGTTTCCTTAATTAAACTCTTGTTTATTTACCCCTAATTACCTACTCCGTACCTAAGTTTATTTGATTTCTTTCCTTAAATACTATCCTACTCTTGACTGTTGATTGATTACCCCTTGATTATGGGAGACTTTGCTGATTTCATGTATGACTGAATCTGTAAATTTGCCTAATTGCCACATAATTGATTCTTTACCTTATCCTGTCTAGCTCTCAACTGCTATATATACTCTCCTCTATTCTCACTTCTACACGAACACTAGTTCAAAACTTCTCTCTTATACTCAAAACCCTCTGCTCTTTTTTGTTACTTGCAACTGTCACTGAACTAGTCGGCTATAAGTCAAGGCTAGTTATTTCACCACATTGCTCGTATCCTGTGTTTTTCTCTCCTTAACTGGTATGTCCTAATTCAATTTCAAGTCCAAAATTCAATGTGCTCTGTTACTACTTTAGTTCATTGATTTACAGTCTTGTTCCTGCTTAACATCTTGTTGTTCAATGTGTAACTTGTATGTCTAAATCATTGTTTCACCTAACATGCCCGAACTACCATGTTTAATCACTAGCATGTATGAATTCTGTCCTGTTTAACTTGTGATTAGCATGTCGAAGGATTTGCCTATTGCTTTCTATAGCATCCCCCAACCTGATTTAGTTCCATGTATGTCAGTATGTTTGATGGTTTGCTTGATCTGTTTACTAAGGTTCTGGTTTAATCTGCTTTGCTAAGTTGTCTAATATTTCTAAGTAACTCTGGTTTTATGCCTCATCTGTCCAGTTTAATTTGTTTCCACATGGTTGTTCTGTGATCCATGCTGTATGTCTTTACTACTAGTTGTATGATTAACTCCTTAATCCTATAAAACTCTTGAAAAGGATTCTATGCTCTTGTTGCTATATGTTTCACTATATGTGTTCTGTATATCCCCAATTCCCAATACCCCTGTGTGAATTCTGTTAAAGCTGGACCTGTTGGTTCTGTAGCCAATCAGCCTGCTTATTGATTTTTCAAAAAAAATGTTTACATTGTTTTCAAACTGTTTTACTAACTGATAAGTGCTTATTTTTAGAAAACTTCTTTACTTATTGAAGTATTTCAGTGTTGTTTTCTTGTCAAAACCTTTTCAAAACTATGTCAAACACCCTCACTTTACTCATAAGTCCCTAGGTTCTTCCCTTCCAGTGTGTGTACTGCCTTGGGATCCTCTTGAGATCCATTTGAACTCTGGCACACTGGGGCTGGCCCTTCCACACCGCACTTACTCAATCCCTGTTATGAAAAGTCTAGGTGTGAGCACTGCCCGGGGTCCTTGAGGTCCTTAGGGAACTCTGACACACCTGGACACAAATCTGGCTATGAAATCCTTTGGCATTTGAGATCATTGAAGGCCTGGCCTTACCAGGTTTGCCTTGGGCTTATTTTAGGCTCCCTATAGTTTGATTTCTGTTTCATTTATGTAATTTATTCATTGGTCTATAATAATTATTTGTAAACAAATATTGGGGTGGCTAGTGGAAAATAGGAATGTAGTTGTATGATCTTGTTAATGATACTAGGTAGAAAGCATGTTATAGGTTTATATTTTGTGAGTTCGCATTAGAATCCATGTCCTAGGGCTTATATGCTCATTTACTTTCAAATCATATCAAACCTGCATTAGATATCCTGTTCTTAGAGCTTCATGTTTACTGCTTCAGCATATCACATATCGCCAATCCATGCTTTAATGTTGCATAAGTTTTCTCACTTAGAAATCCTATTATAAGGTTAATGAATAACTTTAACAAAAAATCTGTCACTCTTGTGTGCATTTAGATACCATGTTCTAGGAATTTTGTTTGCATTAGTTTGAATATGCCTAGTTTAATTAAAATAAGTCACTGATCCTGAAGAGGCATAAAAACAGTCTCGCATATAGGTATATGTTTTTCTGAGTATAACTGGTACCAATCTTTCATTTTCAAATCCGTGTCACCTAGATGTTTGTAGGTTAAATAACTTCAAAGCTGTTTAAAATATCTTGTAATTGTTACTACGTACAGTTCCACGCCTAGGCAAGCCTTAGGTAATTAATCTCTATATAAAATTAGAAACTGTATTTTTGATTGTTTACTGCTAAGTTTTGCAGGACTTAAAATCAGTAGGCAAATTGATTAGGACCCTTCCATTGAGTTTGTGAAACAGTGTTGCATATTTTGTATATTAATGTTCACCTAGACATCCTGTCCTAGGACTCTTTCTAAAAACTGCCTGTATTTGTGTTTGAGACATGTTGTTTGTTTGCTATATGTTTGGAGGTAAACATGAGCCTTTTAATTGCTTTCTTTCACTTGCTTGCTGGTCCTACCTGTTATTTGCTTGTCGCCTAGATTTTTCCCTTCTAAATACCTTAGGGGTTGTCTAGAATTGCCCAGATTTAGAGGTCCTAAAACTCCTTCCGGACCACAAGGAAGGGACGGGTAACAACACGCTTAGAGCTTGTTAAATAAAATTCTCTTAATAACCACTAAGGGGTGGGGTAATGGGTAGAAAAGGCTATGATGACCCGTGCGCTAATGCAATGTGTAGCCCCTTATCGAGGAGTGATTACCGGGCATTGCATAGATATGATCCTATAGGATAAATAACGTAGGACCCCTTTCACTCATTTAAATATGTGTGCTTAGATAGATAATATTTTAAAGCCTTCATTCATTCACATATGTGTGCTTAGACTGCTTATTTGCACCTGATTAATCCACAAAGTAATTTTGGCCGGGACCCACAGTTGTAGACTTCGAGGGGTTCCTAACACCTTCCCCTTGAAGTAACTTCAAGCCCTTACCCAATCTTTGGTTATACAATTAGTGTTATAAATGACCCGTAATAAGTGCCCTAACACACCTTAATTCGTTAGCTGGCGACTCTTCAAATTCCTTACATCCTTTTTCCCATAAGGAAATGAGTTGTCCCAATAATGTCAAAAACCCTGACTAATCCGAAAGGAGAGGAAAAAGGGGGCGCGACAGCATGGCGACTCTGCTGGGGATTCTAGACTTTTACCGTTACAACTCGCTTTGTGAATTTGTGCCTTACTCTGTTAGTACCTAAACCCTTTCCCTTTCCCCTTTATGTGCAATTAATTGTTATTTATTTTTTCCGAAATGAAACTGACATGTTTCTTTGTTTTCTTCTATAACCGCTTTCAATTATAACTGCTGTATTTATTTCATAATGGGCAAATACATGAAAATATACTGTTAATTGCTTATTTATTGCTGCATAATCATGCTCAAGATCATACTCCACTCGTGTCTATACAAATCTTATAGCAACGCTTGATGAGTGTTTGCGCTCTTCCAATTTATATCACCCCCTAAATTCTTAAAGGCTTATTTGAGGTAAAACCAGTCAATCAGTGGTGCAGTCGATGGTACCGTGCCTTTCCCCCTCGAGTTGTCCGCTCGAGGGTACCAGTATAGACCCCCATAGAAACCTTACTCTTGTTCTATTGTGCATGCATCATGGTCAAACCTAGCCGGGTTAGTGTGTCGTCCGCACAATAACCCTTTAAGATAGCCTTATCCAAAAGTCCACCGGGGTTTTCATAATCCCAACGGACACGATCACGTTCTGTGCATTAATTTAGAGAACAAATGCATGTATGCTAATAATAAGTGTATAAATAGTCGAGTCTGGTGGGGGAAAGGGCCTAACCATTTTTGTCTTGCAGAAAATGAGGCACAAGGTCTCCAGATCCGGTATGGTCAGCAATATCCCACCAATGCTCCTAGACTGGTGAGAAGACCTTTCCTCAAGTGATAAGTGAAGAAGTATCTGGGCAATTTACCGTCTCTTTTGGACATCCAGCCAAACAATATGTTGATTGAGGCTGCTACTTTGTTTTGGGATAGTGAAAGAGTTGTATTCCGCTTTGGGAATATTGAAATGACACCGTTCCTAGAAGAAATAGGAGGACTAGCTGGACTGGTTTGGGAAAGCCATGGGTTGTTGGTGCCTGAGAACCGCACGGGCAAAGGTTTTCTGAAAATGATGGGGTTGAAGAAAAATGCTGAATTGGAGTGTCTGAAACAATCCTACATACCCTTCGAGTACTTATATGAAAGATACGGTCACATCAAATCATATCGTATCTATCATGACTAGTTTGCCATCACACCGGATGCGCAAAAGGATCCACGATTCTGAGAACGAGCACCGTGAAATACATGAGACCAACAAGAGGCTGATCGAGGAATGGAAGGAGATGGATATCCTTTCCAATAGGAAGCTGGAATATCTGGAGCGAGGAATAGTGGAATTGGAGGGCAAAGTCATCAAAAGGATCGAGGATTGCCAGAACATCGAGGGGAATGAAGGAGGACACCTGGCTAGAGAACCTGCTGTTGGGACTGCGCGATCCAAGAAATTTGTTCGATGGAATCAAGAATATTGAATCTGGGGAAGGTCCTTCTGGGACCAAATAGGCTAGATTTACCTTTTTTTTGCTTTCATAAATGTAATAAGGCCGAGTGCCATTAGTGACTTATTTCCTATTTGTTATTTTAGTATCGTTTTGGGATTCGTTTATTTACATTAATGAAATGATGCATTTTGATATCTAAGTTCTCCAAACCAACTTGTCGCTAGGCCTACCTCGGGCACAACGAGGCTCCCAAATTTAGGACGCGCGTTTACAATTCTGCAATATGTGTTTAAATACTGCAAATATTTTTCTCATGATCCTCACTGACTTGGCTACCTTTTGTTTATTTTTTATTTTTTATTATTTCCCTTCCCCAAAGGTTGGTTCGTGCATTTTGGCATTATCAGCATACCATACAAGATCCAGGGGCCCTCCACCTTCTCCTCCTCCTAGTCCTCCTAAAGGCAAAGGCAAAGGCAAGATAGAGGACTTGAGCAACATCAAAAAGGAAAATACTACACTAGTTAAACACCCAGAGGCTTCGGATAGTCGGGGTACTCAGATCCAGACTGATGTTGTGTCACAACTTGAGCAAAGGCTGCTGAAACTTCAAGGGGAACTTGAACATGTTCGAAACCTAGAAAACTTGTCCTTCTCGCTCAGCGTCCCAGACATTGGCCATCCAAACGCTCAAAACTATGCACCACCTCAGATTACACCCAACAAAAAGGATCCTCCTGTAACTCACCACTATATAACTCCACCGCAAAATCAAACCATCCCACCACAATACCAACAAAACAACTGCCACACTCCCCGAAACACCCCACTCATCATTCCTGAACCACAAAACTCCACCAACGATCACCTCTGTGCTCAGGCACCAGAATAACCACATATACGTGGAGACTCTACCTCACTCCACTCAACCCATCTCTTACACACCGGAATCTAGTGAGAAGGATATGCTTATCAGGAACTTGGCCGAAGAACTCTAGAAATTGACTAGCCGAGTTCAAGGCGTGGAATGAGGTAAGGGGATCGAAGGATTGAATTATGAAGATCTCTGTATACAGCCTGATGTAGAACTACCAGAGGGTTACAAACCTCCCAAGTTTGAGATGCTCAACAGTACTGGTGATCCCAGGGTCCATTTGAGGACCTATTGTGACAAATTGGTCGGAATTGGAAGAGACGGACAGATCTGGATGAAGTTGTTCATGAAGAGCCTCACAGGGGATGCCTTGTCTTGGTACATCAGCCAGGACCCCAAGAAGTGGCCTAATTGGGTGAGTATGGCCTCAGATTTCATGGACCGATTAAGGTTCAACACGGAAAATGCACCGGACATATTTTACATCCAGAATCTCAAGAAGAAACCCTTTGAAACCTTTCGCGAGTATGCCACTCGTTGGAGGTCAGAAGCGGCCAAGGTTAGGCCAGCACTAGATGAAGAACAGATGAACAAATTCTTCGTCAGGGCACAAGACTCGCAATATTATGAGAGACTGATGGTAATTGAAAATCGCAAATTTTCCGACATCATCAAGCTTGGGGAAAGAATTGAATAAGGTATCAGGAGAGAAATGGTCACTAATTTTGAGGCACTGCAAGCCACCAACAAAGCATTGTAGTCCGGTGGCATATCCAAGAAGAAAGACATATGAGCGGTAATGGTTGCACAGGGGCCCAAATCTCCATTGACATATCGAACCTCTCCACTTGCATACCAAGCACCCCCACCCACATATCAGCCAGCACCTCCATCCACATATTAGCCATCACCTCCACCCACATATCAACCCACTTCTCCCAAATATTCCCAACCAACCACTGCCTATCACACGTACAACTCCCAAACATCTCACTTTCATTCACCTCCAACTCGCCAAAATTTCCCAAGACCTCGACCCAACTTTGACCGCAGGCCACCCCAAACAATATACCGCCATTGCCGAGCCCATTGACCAGCTGTATGAAAGGTTGAAAGCTGCTGGTTACGTTACCTCTATCCCTACAGTGACCACAGAGAATCCATCCCAATGGGTCAATCTGAACAAAACCTATGCATACCATTCCGGAATGAAAGGACATACCATCGATGAATGCTGCTCGTTGAAGGATAAGATCCAGGCTCTGATAGACAACAAAATCATTCAAGCTAAGGAAGCCTCTCCTAATGTTTGCAATAACCCCTCCCGATCACAGGGGTGGAGGCATCAATGTGATAGAAGTAGATGAAGAATGGGACCCAGAGGGGTCAATCGGGTTGATCAAAGAAGGTGACGATCCCAAGAAACCAGTGGTTACTCTCAATACCATCATAATGCAGATACATCTGTCAGGAAAGGCTAAGGTGACTACATCAGTCCCATTCGAGTTTGAGGTATCACCGCCTACAGATATGCCCGCACCATTCGAGGTTGAAATAGCACCACCTGCAGTGACTCTTGTCCCATTCGAAGTAAAGGTAGCCACACCAATTACAGTGACAGTATCAACTACGCCACCTTTCAATACTAATGTCATGCCCTGGGATTACGTAGCTGAAACTAGACTGAAAGGAAAGGTCAAGGTAGAAGAAGTTGGTGCTGCACAGGGGATGACCAGGACTAGAAGGGTCTACACACCCGAACACTTGGGAGAGTCCAGCAAACAGACTTCTAACAGGCTCCCTCCATTGAGACAGGACTAGATGACCTCTAGAGGAAGGTACAAGCCAGGGAATACTCGGTCATAGATCATCTAAATAAAACTCCGACCAAGATATCCATATTATCATTGCAATAGAATTCGGAAGCACATATGAGTGCTCTGCTAAAAGTGTTGAATGAAGCTTATGTACCTAACAACATCACAAGCGGAGAGATGGCTAACATGGTGGGGCAGGTATTAGAAAGTCACAAGATTACTTTCCACGAGGATGAACTACCACCGGAAGGCTTGAGTCACAACAGGGCACTGCACATTACCGTGCAATGTGAATATTACTTCATTACCATGGTTCTGATTGATGGAGTGTCTAGCCTTAAAATTTTCCCATTGACAACACTAAAAAGGTTGGGCAAGGTACTGTACGAAATACGAGAAGGATCCATGAATAAAAAGGCTTTTGATGGGTCTCAAAGGTCCACCATTGGAGAAATCAATCTCTGTTTGCAGATGTGGCCTACATGGTTTGAGATTGAATTTCAGGTGTTAGATATATCTGTGTCCTATAATCTATTACTAGGAAAACCATGGATGCATGCCGTTGGGGCTGTGGCCTCAACTTTGCATCAGGCGGTAAAATTTGAGTGGAACCATCAAGAAGTCATTATCCATAGGGATGGGAGCAACCCCATCTACAGCTGCCAGATTATCCTGGTAATTGAAAGTAGAAGAAGGCTTGGTGGAAAAATTTACCACCACATCGAACGGGTCAATGCAATAGACAAGGATAAGTGGTGGAGTAGTAAGATTGAAAGCATAATGAATTGGAGCGGATACGAACTTGGCAAGGGTCTCGGTAAGAATTGTCAAGGCATTTCCAAGCCAATACGGCTAAAGCGCCACGACACTACCTTTGGCCTGGGCTACCAATACACTTGGCAAGAGTACGATGACTGGACGCCACCATGGAGCGGTCCTTACTATCCATTGGAGTAGCCCATACCACATCTGGAATAGACTTTCCAGCAAGCCGACGTCATAGGGGGACCAGAGGAGGATGAAGCAGTAGCAGCCTTAAGGAACTTATTCTTGGAAGACGAGGATATGAATTGTTGTGTCATCGTTGAAGAGGAGGAGGAGGGAGGCCCTACCATCCAAGAGCAAGGGATCGTTCCTCAGAAACTGGACTGTCAGACTATCTAGGGCCCGACGAGTCCTGGGCATTACTATCTCCTGACTTGATGAACCAATGACTGTGACATGTAATGAGACAACACAACAAAAGGACAGTGATTCAGAAGAAGATATCATACCCGAGGAAATCGTCAGAGAAGTAGAGGACTTTGAGAACAAGCCTAAGTCCAATCTGGACGAGACTGAGGTAATCAACTTGGGAGATTCAGAGACTGTCAAAGAAACCCGCATCAGCATCCACCTGTCACCGCTAGAGAAAGAAGAGTATACACAATTCCTGAAGGAGTATGAAGACATATTTTCATGGTCGTACGATGATATGATCGGACTAAGTACGTCTATCGTGGCTCACAAGTTTCCCACCAATCCAATGTGCCCACCAGTGAAGAAGAAGCTTCGGAAGTTCAAGCCTGACATGAGTTTGAAAATCAAGGAGGAAGTCACAAACAAATCAACGCCCAAGGTCCTCAGGGTGGTTGAATACCCAACATGGTTAGCCAACATCGTGCCAGTTCCAAAGAAGGATGGAAAGGTCAGATTTTGTGTCGATTACAGGGATCTCAACCGAGCCATCCCAAAAGATGATTTCCCTCTTCCAAACATACACATCCTAATCGACAATTGTGCCAAACATGAGCTCCAGGCATTAGTGGATTGCTTCACCGGTTACCATCAGATCTGGATGGACGAGGAAGACGCTGAGAAAACGGCTTTCATCACGCCGTAGGGAGTGTACTGTTATAAGATGATGCCTTCGGCCTAAACAATGCTGGGCCACTTACATGAGGGCTATGATTACTATCTTCCATGACATGATACATAAGGAGATCGAGGTATATGTGGACGACTTCATCATCAAGTCCAAGAAAGACACAGATCAGATAGCAGATTTGAGGAGTTCTTCAACAGATTGAGGAAATACAACTTGAAATTAAACCCTGGAAAATGTGCATTCAGGGTTCCTGCCGGAAAATTGCTTGGGTTCATCGTCAGCCGCCGAGGAATAGAACTGGATCCATCTAAAGTCAAATCCATCCAGGAGCTGCCAACACCAAAGAACAAGAAGGATATAATGAGTTTTCTAGGACGACTAAATTACATCATCCACTTCATAGCCCAGTCCACAGTCATATGTGAACCAATCTTCAAGATGTTAAAGAAAGACGCTGCAACCAAATAGACCAAGGATTGTCAAAAGGCCTTCGACAGAATCAAGGATTACCTATCGACGCCGCCAGTTTTGGTTTTGCCAGAGCCAGGTAGACCCTTATTACTCTACCTTGCAGTACTAGATGGAGCTTTCGGCTGCATTCTGGGAAGCATGATGAGACAAGGAGAAAGGAACATGCTATCTATTATCTGAGTAAAAAGTTCACTCAATACGAGGCACGATATTCTCTACTGGAACGTACTTGTTGCGCTCTAAACTGGGTCGCTCAGAAGCTGAGACATACTTTTGTGCCTACACAACATATCTCATATCAAGGATGGATCCCTTGAAGTATATCTTCCAAAAACCCATGCCCACTATCAAGCTGGCTAAGTGGAAAATCCTACTGAGTGAGTTCGACATCATCTATGTGACTCAGAAAGCGTTCAAGGGACAGGCATTAGCAGATCACCTTGCAGAAAATCCTGTGGGAGGAGAATACGAACCCTTGAAAACGTATGTTCCCGATGAAGAAGTATTTTTCATAGGAGAAGACATTGTTGAATCTACGATGGTTGGAGGATGTTCTTTGATGGAGCGGAAAATTTCAAAGGAGTCGGCATTGGAGCTATTTTGGTATCGAAAACTGGCCAACACTATCTGGTATCTGCCAAACTCAGATTTCCTTGCACTAACAACATGGAAAAGTATGAAGCTTGCATACTAGGACTCAACTTGGCCATCGACATGAATATTCAAGAGCTTCTGGTAATCAGTGATTCAGATTTGCTTATACACCAAGTACAAGGAGAATGGGCCACCAAGAATTCCAAGATATTGCCATATCTGCACCATGTGCAGGAATTGAGAAAGAGGTTCACAAAGATAGAATTTCAGCACATCCCCAGAATTTAGAACGAGTTTGCTGATGCACTGGCCACATTATCATCCATGATACAACATCCGGATAAAAACTTCATTGATCATATTTCAGTGAATATCCATAGCCAACCAGCATATTGCGCCCATGTTGAAAAGGAAGCAGACGGGAAGCCTTGGTTCCACGACATCAAGGAATACTTGGCAAAAGGGGAGTACCTAGAGCATGTGAATCATACACAGAAACGTACGCTTCGGAGGTTGTCCAACAGTTTCTTTCACAGCGGAGGAACCCTATACAGGAGAACTCCCGACTTGAGATTACTGAGATGTGTTGATGCAAAGGAAACTTCTAAGCTACTTGAAGAAATACGTGTTAGGACCTGCGGCTCGCAAATGAATGGTTTTGTCTTGGATAAAAAGATATTCAGAGCTGGTTATTTCTAGATGACCATGGAGACTGAATGCATCCAGTATGTTCAGAAATGCTACCAATGTCAGGTACATGCAGACATGATAAAAGTTTTGCCAAATGAGCTCAATGCAACTAGCTCACCTTGGCCATTCGCCGCTTGGGGGATGGACGTCATCGGCCCGATCGAGCCCACCGCCTCAAATGGGCACAATTTCATCTTGGTAGCTATTGATTACTTCACAAAATGGGTCGAAGAAGCATCTTACAAGGCAATGACTAAGAAAGTCGTGACAGACTTTGTCCGCGACCAGATTGTTTGTCGGTTCGGAGTTCCAGAATCAATCATCACCGACAACGCATCCAATCTCAACAGTGATCTAATGAAGGCCATGTGCAAGATTTTCAAAATCAAGCACAAGAACTCCACAGCCTATAGACCTCAGATGAACAGGGTTGTAGAAGCCGCCAACAAAAACATCAAGAAGATACTGAGAAAAATGGTAGAAAATCACAAACAGTGGCACGAGAAACTTTCATTTTCCTTATTGGGGTACCGCACCACAGTCTGCACGTCAGCCGAGGCAACTCCCTACTTGCTGGTTTATGGTACAAAAGTTGTTATTCCTGCCGAAGTAGAGATTCCTTCCTTAAGAATCATACAAGAAGCTGAGCTCAGTGATGAAGACTGGATAATGAGCCGTTATAAGCAACTAGCCCTCATAGATGAAAAAAGAATGAACGCAGTGTGTCACGGGCAACTCTATCAGAACAGAATGTCCAGAGCCTTCAACAAAAAAGTCAAGCCAAGACAGTTCACAGCGGGACAGCTGGTGTTGAAAAATATCTTTCCGCATCAAGATGAAGCCAAAGAGAAATTCTCTCCTAATTGGCAAGGTCCTTACATGGTTCACAGAGTGCTGACAGGAGGAGCTCTCATACTAGCAGAAATGGACGACGAAGTCTGGCCAAAACCGATCAACTCAGATGCAGTTAAACTATACAATGTGTAACTATTTATGCTTTCTCAAATGATGTAAAATGAACTACGCCTGACCTGATTCCCATTTAAGAGGGGATACGTAGGCAGCCCTATGGGTTCACTCACAAACCAATAAAAATCTTATTTTCCCCCACAATTAGAAACTGGGTCAGAATTTTGAGAAGGACCCTCAAAATTCTGAAGCAAGATCAGCCGATCACAGCATGTACAACAGTCAGAGACATCAATCCATCTAACTGGGGTAGAATTTTGAGGAGGACCCTCAAAATTCCATAGCGAAAGAGGTCGCAATGTCTTGGATCTTGTCACGGTCGTCGGTTCATCTAAATTTCTTAAAATATATTATACTATGTCTTCGAAAACTATGCATGCTTACTTGAAAAACAACTCTGTTAGCCAACGCTACCCCGATGATTTGAACAGGATCTTCAGTCCAAGCAAAGCAAATCGACGGAGGCACGAACCGACCTCCCCTTTACAGAACTCATAATTTTTCTTTGGACGCAGGAACAAAGAATAAACATGCATCGAAGTCACAACCTTCGCAATAACCGCAATACTAAAATCTGCTACCAGCTAAGAAATTTTTCTACTATCTGCTATTTATTCCATTTTCTGCATAAGGCTAATCTCTGCCTTCATTTGCATTGGACTAAGACTTGTCCCGCATCTTGCATGAGGTTAAACTCTACCTCCACATTTGCATAAGGCTAATATCTGCCTTCATTTGCATGGGACTAAGCCTTGTCCCGCATCTTGCATGAGGTTAAGCTCTACCTCCACATTTGCATAAGGCTAATCTCTGCCTTCATTTGCATGGGACTAAGCCCTGTCACGCATCTTGCATGAGACTAAACTATGTCTCTCTCCTGCATGAGGCTAATCCCTGCCTCCATTCGTATAAGGCTAATCTCTGCCTTCATCTGCATGGGACGAAGCCTTGTCTCGCATCTTGCATGAGTTCAAGATCTATCTCCACACTTGCACAAGGCTAATCTCGGCTTTCCTCTGCATAAGGCCAATTGCTGCCTTCACCTTGCATAAGGCTAATCTCTGCCTTCATTTGCATGAGGCTAAGCTCTGCCTCAATCTGCATAAGGTTAATCTTTGCCTTCATTTGCATGGGACTAAGCCCTGTCCCGCATCTTGCATGAGGTTAAGCCTTACCTCCGCATCCTGCATGAGGCTAAGCTCTGCCTCCATCTGCATAAGGCTAATCTCTACCTTCATTTTCATGAGACTAAGATCTGTCTCCATACCTGCACGAGGCTAAGCTCTGCCTCCAATTTACATTCTTTCACCGAGACTAAGCGCTGTCTCTCCGACATTATCTACTTTGCTCTTCTTTCGGGCTAAGCTCTACCCTCAGCTTCACAAGACTAAGCCTTGTCTTGTTGACATCATATTATTGCATCTCAAGGGCTGAAATATCGCCAACCTATCTAAGTGTATCATAGTCTAAATGCATCATCCTCATAGCCGGAAGACACCATGTCATAGCCTGAGGATCTCTCAAATTTGCATATCATTATTCAAAGGCGTCATAGTTTGGAGGCACCATCTTCATGGCCCGAGAATATCATTTCATGGCCTGCGAATCTCTAACTGAATAATTCATGGCCCAGGACGTCATGGTCTAAGGACGTCATCCTCAACCGTCTGAAGACAATTCTCATGGTCCGAAGGGAACCTGCATCATGTTTAAATTTCCGCACAATATATGCTCGTAGTATCTCTATTTGCAGGTGACCCGTTAAGCAACCGCTATCCCAGCAGTAGCAATCTCGCTCCAGTTCCTTCAACTATCAAACCTGACTTCTCACCATAAACCATTATTTCACCTATCCCGAAACATTGTGTTCGTTCTTGTGATGACTTCATCGGTATATTTAGCCGATGAATGCAGAGCTACACACGACCTGATTCCTATAAAATCAGGGATATGTAGGCAGCTCAGAAGCCAGAGTGCGGCCTAAATCTCTCGAACCATGTCGCTCGGTCAAAATTGTCCGTCATATCTTTACCCGAAAACTCTTTCATCCTTTCAGGGTAAAGAGGGGCTGCTGTTGATGCCCAATTTTTTTCCAAAATAATTTTTAAAATGCATATATGTCTTCAAAATTATGCATTAGTATCAATTAGTATTTTTTCACAATTTTTTACATTTTTATTAATTTGCTCAGTATTTTATTTCAAATAAATAATTATAAAATTGCATCACAAATGATTTCAAAAACCTGTCTTGATTTAATATTACTATTATGGTCCTATTGAGTCCAAATCATTCCATAAATAGCCAAATTGGCACCTTTTTGGATATAATTGCAATAACTTTGTAATTATAGCCCATGCATATAATTTTCGTGTTATTTTTACTAGAAATTAGTCTTTTGTATATTTAAATATTAATAACCATTTTAAAATATTTCTATGCATGAAATTCATTTTTTTATAATTAGTAATTATTTTACAAATTATTTTAACTAATTTATTTGGGGTATTTAACAAATTGCCATCATTTATTTCAATTTCAGCCTAATTAGCCAGCCCAAATACCTTTATGAATCAACCCAATAAACCCAAGCCCAAACCACTTACCTAACCCGACCCAGGTCTTATTGAATCCTGGTCGTTGATCATTTTTTATCAACGACCCAAATTACTCCTGCCATAATTAAACCTAAAGACTACCCCCCCCCCCATACCTCTCATTTTCCTCTTCTCACCCCGCCGTCACTCACCTCCCCTCCTCTCAAATGTTCTCTAAACCCAACCCTAATTCGCCCCTCGCCGTCACTCTCCACCGCCATCCATGGTGGTTTCTCACCACCCTCAGACCTCCAAAGGTCTCTCTTACGCTGGGTACTACCATCTCTAAGGTCCTCAAGGGACCAGGGTCAGTCCACTTACGACTTTGGTTCTTTCTTGCCCGTCTCAGGCTACTCTGGTTCGATTTCTAGTAAGATCTTCTTATTTTTGCCTTAAACCTATGGGTTTCTAAGACTATATCTTCATCTCTGTGTTATTTTGTAAAAACCCTAATTTGGTCCTTTGAACTTCTTGGATCTGTATAGATTTGAGATGGGTTGAACTTATTTCACATGATTTTTTAAGAAAATCTTCTGATTTTCGAGTAGCTTTTCATTTTCCTAAACTAGGGTTTCCTGAAAATCCTTTTCTTCAAAACGTTTTCTGATTTTAAGTGTTTAATCTCCTATTCTTATGTGTTTTTGACTGATTATGTTGAGTTTACCTCAACCCTAACTAGTTTATGCTAAAAACCCTAATTTTTGGTATTTTGTTTGGATTCTGAGCTTGTCCGTGTTATTTGATACATGGCTCTGTTCTGTGCTTTGATTCACATGATCTCTCCTTCGTTTAATTTGAATGTCTTCTGATTTTACCCTAATGTGCTTCTATTAGGGTTCCTGATTCAACTCTTGACTGATTCTATGTGTTTATACTTAGCTTATCTGTTATTCATGGAAAACCTATATTATTTTCCTTAAATTAGTATTTTTTTTGTGTCCTTGATTCACTAATTTGCTATGCTGATACCTATGTGTTGATTTCTCGATTACTTCCCTATTTTTAAAACTTTTAATTATTTCTTGCCTTATTTTTGACTAACTGTGATACTTGTTGATTCTTACTATTTGTTTCCTTAATTAAACTCTTGTTTATTTACCCCTAATTACCTACTCCGTACCTAAATTTATTTGATTTCTTTCCTTAAATACTGTCCTACTCTTGACCGTTGATTGATTACCACTTGATTATGGGAGACTTTGCTGATTTTATGTATGACTAAATTTGTAAATTTCCCTAATTGCTACATAATTAATTCTTTTCCTTATTCTGTCTAGCTCTCAACTGCTATATATACTCTCCTCTATTCTCACTTCTACACGAACACTAGTTCAAAAACTCTCTCTTACACTCAAAACTCTCAGCTCTTTTTTGTTACTTGCAATTGTCACTAAACTAGCCGACTGTAAGCCAAGGCTAGTTATTGCACCACATTGCTCGTATCCTGTGTTTTTTTCTCCTTAATTGGTATGTCCTAATTCAATTTCAAGTCCAAAATTTAATGTGCTCTGTTACTGCTTTAGTTCATTGATTTTTAGTCTTGTTCCTGCTTAACATCTTGTTGTTCAATGTGTAACTTGTATGTCTAAATCATTGTTTCACCTATCATTCCTGAACTACCCTACTTAATCACTAGCATGTATGAATTATGTCCTGTTTAACTTGTGATTAGCATGTCTAAGGATCTGCCTATTGCTTTCTCTAGCATGCCCCCAACCTAATTTTGTTCCATGTATGTCAGTATGTTTGATGGTTTGCCTGATCTGTGTACTAAGGTTCTAGTTTAGTCTGCTTTGCTAAGTTATCTAATATTTCTAAGTAACTCCGGTTCTATGCCTCATCTTTCCAGTGTAATTTATTTCCATATGGTTGTTCTGTGATCCATGCTCTATGTATTTGCTACTAGTTGTATGATTAACTCATTAATCCTATAAAACTCTTGAAAAGGCTTCCGTGCTCCTATTGCTATATGTTTCACTATATGTGTTCTGTATGTCCTCAATTCCCAATACCCCTGTGTGAATTCTGTTAACGATGGATCTGTTAGTTCTGTAGCCAATCTGGTTGCTTACTGATTTTTCAAAAAAAAAAGTTTACATTGTTTTCAAACTATTTTACTAACTGATAAGTCCTTATTTTCAGAAAACTTCTTTACTTATTGAATTATTTCAGTGTTGTTTTCTTGTCAAAACTTTTTTAAAACTATGTCAAGCACTCTCACTTACTCCTAAGTCCCTAGGTTCTGCCCCTCCAGTGTGTGTACTGCCTTGGGATCCTCTTGAGATCCCTTTGAACTCTAGCACATTGGGGCTGGTCCTTCCACATTGCACTTACTTAATCCCTGCTATGAAAAGTCTAGGTGTGAGCACTGTCCGGGATCCTTGAGGTCCTTAGGGACTCTGACACACCTGGACACAAATCTGGTTATGAAATCCTTTGGAATTTGAGATCATTGAAGGCCTGGCCTTACCAGGTTTGCCTTGGGCCTATTTCAGGCTCCCTATAGTTCTATTTCTGTTTCATTTATGTAATTTATTCATTGGTCTGTAATAATTATTTGTAAATAAGTATTGGGGTAGCTAGTGGAAAATGGGAGGATAGTTGTATGATCTTGTTAATGATACTGAGTAGAAAGCATGTTATAGGTTTATATTATGTGAGTTCGCATTAGAATCCATGTCCTAGGGCTGATATGCTCATTTACTTGAAAATCATATCAAATATGCATTAGATATCCTGTTCTTAGGGCTTCACGTTTACTGCTTCAGCATATTACATATCGCCAATCCATGCTTTAATGTTGCATAAGTATTCTCACTTAGAAATCCTACTATTAGGTTAATGAATAACTTTAACAAAAAATATGTCACTCATGTTTGTATTTAGATACTATGTTCTAGGAATTCTGTTTGCATTCGTTTGAATACGCCTAGTTTAATTAAAATAAGTCACTGATCCTGAAGAGGCATAAAACAGTCTCGCATATAGGTGTATGTTTTTCTGAGTATAACTGGTACCAATATTTCATTTTCAAATCCGTGTAACCTATAACATCATCTTTGTAGGTTAAATAACTTCAAAACTGTTTAAAATATCTTGTAATTATTACTATGTACAGTCCCACGCCTAGGCAAGCCTTAGGTAATTAATCTCTATATAAAATTGGAAACTGTATTTTTGATTGTTTACTGCTAAGTGTTACAGGACTTAAAATCAGTAGGCAAACTGATTAGGACCCTGCCATTAAGTTTGTGAAACAGTGTTGCATATTCTGTATATTAATGTTCACCTAGACATCCTGTCCTAGGACTCTTTCTAAAAACTGCCTTTATTTGTGTTGAGACGTGTTGTTCGTTTGCTATATGTGTGGAGGTAAACATGAGCCTTTTAATTGTTTTCTTTCACTTACTTGCTGGTCCTACCTGTTATTCGCTTGTCGCCCAGATTTTTCCTTTCTAAATACCTTAGGGGTTGTCTAGAATTGCCCAGATTTAGAGCTCCTAAAACTCCTTCGGGACCACAAGGAAGGGACGGGTAACAACACACTTAGAGCTTGCTAAATAAAATTCACTTAATAACCACTAAGGGGTGGGGTAATGGGTAGAAAATGCTATGATGACCCGTGCGCTAATGCAACGTGTAGCCCCCATCGATGAGTGATTACCGGGCATTGCATGGATATGATCCTATAGGATAAATAACTTAGGACCTCATTCACTCATTTAAAATATGTTTGCTTAGACTGATAATCTGTTAAAGCCTTCATTCATTCACATATGTCTGCTTAGACTGCTTATTTGCACCTGATTAATTCACAAAGTAAGTTTGGTTGGGACCCACAGTTGTGGACTTCGAGGGGTGCCTAACACCTTCCCTTTGAAGTAACTTCAAGCCCTTACCCAATCTCTGGTTATACAATTAATGTTATAAATGACCCGTAATAGGTTCCCTAACGCACCTTAATTCATTAGGTGGCAACTCTTCAAATTCCTTACATCCCTTTTCCCAAAAGGAAATGAGTTGTCCCAATAATGTCAAAAACCTTGACTAATTCTAAAGGAGAGGAAAAAGGGGGCGCGACAATGATGGTGGCAATGATCAGTCTCTTCAGAGTTTTAAGTTATGCATGTTATTTGTGGCGGTACGTGCGAGGCTTGGCGACCACTGTAATTGATTTTATCTGGAGGCATTCAAGTATTATGGCATGTTATGTGTGGATGGATCCTGAAGGAGTTATGGTTATTTCGACCACTACTAGAGGATGGTATTTTCTACGGTCATGGGAAATTAGTCACTTGTTGCTATGGTTCTCCTGAAAATGAGTTAAGTGAAAGGTTTCTATATGATGGAGTGTTTATTCTATTTAGTGGTTCATGAGTTATGGTGAAATTATTGTATTCTCGCGTATTGGCATGTTAGATGCAGTGAACACCATCAGGGGAATTGGAAGTGGAGGATCAAGGTTGCGGTTCGATGTAGGCAGGAATGTTACGAGCTTGAGTGAGCAGGAAGGGATTCAGATGTTAGAGTAAGCTAGTATTTTCTTTAGCGTCACCTGAGATTAGTGTCCTGTGTAAGAGGCTTTGTGTCTTGATTGGCGGATCCTTGTTATTCTTTACAGCATTAGTATGGCTAGTGGTATGGATGGGCAGACTTGTTGCCTAGTGCGGAAGGTCGTGGGAGCGTGTTTCACGGGAAGATTGTATAAGTGTGACATGTAGTCACTTAATTGATTAAATGTAGAAACTAAGTATGGAGATTGTGGTACTATTGCTAATGTGATAATTTTTTCCCGGAGGGCGCTCGGTTCATTTGGTTGTGGACTGTGGAAGTTTGTTCCCAATTTGATGATTGTTTCTGTGTCATGAGAAAAAGGGGTTATTGTGGATCCTTGGAAGATTATTAGCCCAATGCGGTACGATCGGAATTGGCTTGAGGTCGTGAGTGGATCTAAATGGGAATGTAGGTTCTATATCAGGCCGGATGTGTTCATTTCAGCATAGCATTGTCTATGGAGGAGTATTCGGACATTGAATGTTATTTCATCGTCGGCTATTTCATGCAATACTGTATTGTGTCATATGGGTTGTGAGGCAGTTTGGTTATTTGCACTCGTATTGAGATCCCGGGTAATTTGTAATGTTGTGAGAGCAGGATGGCTCTTGAGATGCAGGTCATTTATTGCACTATAGTTGTGCTTGAGTTTCGTAGCATATGGCTCTATCCGTCTCCCCAGGATTTGTATGATGCACTTCACATGTTTGTGGTAGATATTCGAGTATTTCGTAGTTATGAGCATTTTGCTCGGTAAGCATTTTCTGATAGATTATTATGTGTGGATCGCGTGGCACGCCGCCACGGGTATATTGTTTGGATCAGGTGGAACGCCGCCATGGTTATCATGGTTGGATCGGGTTGCACGCCGCAACGGTATCATGGTTGAATGGGGTTGCACGCCGCAATAATGTGATGTTGAGTACAGTATCCCCTACCTATTATTTCGTGTATTGCTTCTCGTTTTCAAAGAAAGGTTCATAATATCTTTTCAGTTGTTTAATTAGTTACGTGGATTGAGCGATTCTTTCCAGAGTTCGTTTCCTTATGTATCACATTCGAGTCTTTAGCTAGTTGGCGCATTGTGGAATCATATGAGAATTTTGGCAGTGTCTGAGGTGGCTTATTGCCTGAGCAGCTTGTACTAGGTGAGACGATATTATTGGACCTAGGATCAGTGCGTTCAGATTTATATGAGGCACATTAAAGAGTAAATATTGAGATTCAGTCCAAAATAAGGTAATGGTTCTCGTTGGGCCATGAATTGTGATTCGATAGGTGGTTATGAGTTTGTACATATCTTTTCTGTCATGGCAGTATTGCGAGAACTGAAGCAGGACTTATCTGCTTCATGAGGTTTGTTATGGGCATCAGATTCGTGGGATTTCGACTATTGTTTTCAAAGGATGTTATTATGGTCATGCGAATAACGCGGTTCATGGTGTGAATTCGGTAAGAGTATACAATTATGTATTGGTACATCGTGTAGTGATGGATACGGTGCTCATATGTTGGAAATAGACCTGGCAGGGGATTTCAGATGTTGGAATTTGGCTCTAAGGCTTATTTGACTAAATAAAAAGGGGGATTTGCAGGTTTGCTAGAGTTGATGTGCTCAACTGGGTTGTGATAGCACGGGTAGGTGCAGGAAGTGTTAAACACTGATTTTGGACAACTCCAGAGCAGCTCTTAGCACGTTCCAGCACAAACGTATGTTTAAGTGGGACAGAACGTAACAACCTGACAAGTCATTTTGAGCTCTAGCGCGTCGCTCGACGGTTTGAGGCCATGAGCAGCTTCACTTCAGGTATTATGACTTGTATGCGTGGTCGGAATTGAATTTCGGGAAGTTCGGATTTGATTTGGAAAGAAAATTCTAAATTCGGAAGCCTTAAGTTCGAGGAATTGACTAAAGTGTATTTTTTAAGTAAATGACCTCGAAATTGGGGTTTGAAGGTTCCGACATGTTCGTATGATTTGGATTTGGGCATATGTCCGGATCGGGTTTTGGATGACCTGGGAGCGTTTCAATGCCTATTGTGGAAATTGGCATTTTGGAAGAATTTCATAAATATGGGTTGAGGTGTATTTCAATGTTACCGATGTCCGTTTGCGATTCCGATTCTGGCAATAGCTCTGTATGGTGATTTTGGTGTTGGGAGCGCATCTAAAAGTGGATTCAGAGGTCCGTAGGTCATTTTGGGGTCATTTGGCGAAAGTTAGAAATTTGAAGGTTTTTTATAAGTTTGACCGGAAGTGGACTCTTTGATATCGGGGTAGGATTCCGATTCCAAAAGTTGGAGTAGGTTCGTAATGCCGAATGTTACTTATGTGTAAAATTTGAGGTCAATCGGACGTGATTTGATAGGTTTCGACATCGAATGTAGAAGTTTAAAGTTCTCAAGTTTAGTAAGCTTAAATTGGGGTGCGATTCATGATTTCGATGCTGTTTGATGTGATTTGAGGCCTCGAGCAGGTCCGTGTTATATTATGAGACTGGTTTGTATGATTGGACGGGGTCCCGGGGGCCTCAAGCATATTTCGGAGTGGTTTCAAATCATTTGAGCTGTTTTGCAATAGCTGATGCTGGTGTCTGGTGTTGTTCTTCACGTTCGCGAGGAACCCTTCGTGTTCGCGAAGAAGGATTTGGCTTCTGGGATTTTGTTCTTGTTCGAGAAGAAGGAAATCTCTGTTACACACAGGTCTGACTTCGGAGGCTCATATATAGAAATCTATGAGGAATATTGAGATGGTTTAGAAATAAAGGTTTTATAAGTTTGTATCTAGTTTTCAGAAAGGTAAACCATTTATCATTTGGATTTGTGTACAAAAAGTTATGGCTGGTACGCTACAGGCTGTCCGGGAAGATAAAAGAAGAAAATTTGTGTTGCAAAGGGCTGACTTTGGCAGCTTATATCTCAAAACCTATAAGGAAATGGGAGATGACAAAAACATGAAAGTTATAGATCTTGGTTTCTAGTTTTCAAAAAGTTAAACCATTTGTCAGTTAGAGTTTCGTACAAAGCGTTATGACCATTATACTAGAGGCTATCTGAGAAGAGTTTGGAAATGGCTTTTCGGAATCCGGGCGTGTGGGCCCGAGGGTGATTTTATCGACTTTTTGAACGAAGTTGGAAATTGTTGTAAATATGATTATAATGAGTATTAGAGTATATATTTATGGAATCGCTCAATATTTGACTAGTTTTGGAGCGTTGGGCATTGATTTGAGTTGTTTGAAGGGCTTAGGAGCTGGTTGCGGGACTCCGGAGCGATGTAAGTCTCCTTTCTAATATTGTAAGAGGGATTTAACCCCATAGGCGAACTAAATTATTATGTGCTTCTATTTGTGGGGGCTTCATATGCATGAGGTGACGAGAGTCCGTACGTAGCTACTAGCTATGCCTATATCCGGGTAGTTTTAGTCTTACATCATGCCTTGTTGATATTGTTATTGATTTATGTTTAATGTTTTCCTTGAGAGGGAGCGGGATTGAGTTTTCTTATTAAATGTTTTGAAAGGAGTTGAAATTGAGGAAAAATTGGGATCTTAAAAGTTTTCATTGAAATTTCATATTTTGAAAAGAATGGAAGAATACTATATTAACTTAAGAAATCTATATGTAACTGCGTCGCAAGTATGATCCGCGAACGGGGTAATTCCTTAAATTTATTTTTGACCGCGTCGCATGCATGATCCGCGAGCGGGGTAAATCATTAAATTTATATTTGATGGCGTCGCATGTATGATTCCCGAGCGGGGTAATAAATGCATTTATGGTTCGCGCCATTCGACCCTCGGCAGTGCACAGTTAACATTTATGTTGGATCGAGCCGAATGTCCTTGGTGGTATTTGTGTGTGATACCGGAACTAGAAGTCCCTTTTATAATTGGAATAAATTCATTGTTTGTATGATTATATGTTTTAAAAGAAGAAAGCAATTTAGGCTCTTAAATATGGTGAAGACTTGTTCAGTTATTTCTTGTTCTGAGTCTTATTATTGTATATCATGCTTAATTAGAATTTCATATTATCACAATGTTGTCCCTTAGTAAGTGTCGAAGTTGACCCCTCGTCACCACCTCTTCAAGGTTAGGCGGGATACTTACCGGGTACGGCGTTGATTTACGCACTCATACTGCACTTGTTGCACACTTTTAGGCAGGTGCATTTATGATTAGCGTCCTTGTAAGAGCAAAGACATGTACGCATGCGGAGGCTTAGGTGAGCTGCATCCCATATTACGACCTGTGGCCAGTAGAGTCTCCTTCAGGGTTCTTGTATTTTTTTTCTGCCCAAATTTTATATTCCGGATAGTTATTATATTTTATTTTACTTCCTAGTAAATGCTGATGTACTTTTGACATCGTGTTCTGGGATGAGTAGGGGATATTCAGTATTAAAATTGGAAAACATCATTATTATCTTGTAAAGCTCATTTTACTAGTTAAGTTGAAGGAAGTTCATGATTTCAAAGATATTAAAATGAGAATAAAATTAACTGTTTAGTGTTGGCTTGCCTGACAGTGGTGTCCAGCGCCATCATGACCTTTAACAAATTTTGGGTCGTGACAATTTTCTGGCATTATATATCTCATGTTATTATCGATTAATGATATTAGACTCTGACATTCTTCCGAGCTCATCATTGATTTTACCATGAGGTTAGGTTTGTTATTTATTGAGTACACGAAATCGGTTGTACTCATACTACACTTCTGCACCTTGCGTGCAGATCTTGGAGCTAATGTTGTTGTGCATAACGGAAGCTGGCTTTGAAGATGTACCTGCTTTTCGTATATAGCTGCCACTTGTCCTTGGTAGCTTTAAATTTGCAAATATGTTTATTAATATTTCGAATAGATGATTTATTTATTTTGTACCAGCTTGTAAATTCTATATCTTAGAATCTCATGATTTATTCATTGACTCCTATATTTCTTATTTGTGTTTTGTTGACTATTATTTGGCTTACCTAGCAAGTCGGGTTAGGCGTCATCACTGCTAGCCAGATTTTGGGTCATGACAAGTTGGTATCAAAGCTCTAGGTTCATAGGTTTTATGAGTCATGAGTAAGTGTCTTTTAGAGTCTTGCAGATTGATATGATGACGTCCATGCCTATTTTCGAGAGGCTATAGGGCATGTAGGAAAATTTCCCTATCTATCTTTCCTTATTGTGCGACATTGATTTAGCTTGAAGTGTATCTCTTTGAATTCTTTCCGCTCACTCGTACGTGATGTTGAGCATTTAGTATCAGTTGTGCATCAACAACTTTTGTTCTCATAGATGTGGTGTGAGATATGTTATTATTGTTGCGGTTATGGTCCAGTCTGGAGGACTTAAGGCCAGGATCAGACTGCAACTTGGGATCGGTGGTTTCAGTGGTGTGGGTATGTGCTTTTGGACATATATGCTCGATAGTGTCCCTAGGAGTGGGATTGATGGCTCGGTGAGTGGTTGGATGGCTATATGATGAGTATGATATGACTGTGGGATGTGTTCATATGGTTTGGATGTGACGAGAAGAGTTTGCTTGGGATGTGAAAAAGACCTTTGGATGCTTGATTTCTGTCTTGATGTGTTGTATTGTCCCAGATTGTGGGTGAGTTGAGGGATGTTTCTTGTTGTACATGTGTGGAATGAAGTAGATTCATATGTCGTGTTGACGAGTTAAGACTCGGTAGAATTAAGAGATTGCAATGTAGTTGTGACCATGGTAGGGCATATAGAAATGCCAGTTTGAGGCTAAGCAGGTGGGTTATCTCCAGCATGATATTTTGAGGATCTGTGAATCTTATGATGATTCCGTGGAGAGTTTCTTTCTATCAGTGGGTTACATGTGTTGCAATTTGAATTTGGATGCCTTGAGGAAGTTGGCTTGACTTTCACGAGGATGAATGTGAGCTTAGCAGATGATTTGAGGTATTTTATGATTTGTGTTACATGAGCTTATGAAGGATTAATAGAATTACATTGTGCGATTATGGATGTAATGGAATAAGGGTGGGTTATTAAATGTTGTGTTCTATGGCTTTGAGCTAAGCGGGGGAGTCTGCTATCGATGATCAGGTTGCATGGTTATGTGCTACATTAGTTTTGGAATGAAGCATGTATGTGGATCAATTATGACTTGAATAGGTTGGCTTTGAGGATGACTTGAGCAAGAAATTTTCTGGATGCATGATGTATTACACTTTCTGGATATATGAAAATCTTAGAATGGTTAGGTTTGGTATTTGTGATGAGTGAATGTGCTAGGGAAAGGGAGTCACTTGGTTGAATTAAGTGGACTTACTTATTTTGATGTTGGTGTGCTAATAGGGCACCAGTCGTTTGGCTTGTTTAGGAACTGCATTTGAGATTGGGATTTGGTGGATAACTTTCGAGAAGATTCCAATGAGTTCAAGATTCATATGTGGTATTTGAGGATCTTTTTCTCGCAATTATATATATGGCTAAGATTTGAGATATGTATTTCGTGGTGTCGTGACTTGCGGTATTTCTATATCGTTATGGATTCTACATTTCAGTATCAGAGAGGTTGCGAAAATGGCTTTAGATTCACATAAGGTCTCTTTAGAGTATGTATCTCGGATGCAGTATTTTTGGGTGCTTAAGAGGGAATAAAATGGCTTATACGCTGTAGGATGACCTACTTTCATGCTAGGATCTCTTGTAGTGAGATTTGGATTAAGGATCATAGTTTACTAGCAAGGAGAAGTATTAACTTGAAGGCAATTTGGAAGGAACTCAGAGAAATAGGAAAGCCTGGTAGTAGGATTGGATCAGCATGGTAAAGGATATGATCGGTTCTTTTGATGTGGCGAGGCTTTGTGGGTGTGTTGTAACGATGCTTTTGGGTGTTGGCGATCTGTGAATTGGTTGAGTAGAGGGATTCAGTTCTGATGGCTTGGTAATCTACTAATGGGTTTCGAAGAGTTCTCGATGATTTCTACCACGGCTTGGGGCGGATGTCTTCCACAGGCATGAGGAGTATGTTGTAAGTTGTGATTATCTCATAGGTGGGATCAATTGGAAGGTTTCTGGCTAATTGAGCATGGATCCTGCGTGTGGCTCAGGGTTGATAATGCGGTTCTCGTGTTTTCATATGCTGGCATGATAGATACGGTACTACGTGTGGGATTGAGATTTGCATGTGCAAGTTTGCAGTTTAACTTCGAAGGAAGGTCATGAGTTCTAGGCAGTATGGATAGTTTTTTATGTTTAGAAAAATGCTAGCACTATCTGGTATCACCTAAGAAGAGTGCGCATTTCAGAAAGTGCCTTGTGATTTGACTTACAGATGCTTCATTGGTATTGTTGTACTCGCATGGTTGACCGACTGCTGATTGTTCAGATTTTGATATATGTCACATAAGAATTACAGAAGTATATCCCGTGAGATGATTGTGTATGAGGGATGTGTTAGTCATTCGAGTGGTAGAGTTTGGATCGGATATGGTGATTTATGTATTCTAGGGATTTTGATACTTGGAGTTCTCAGAGGCAGCTTGTTCCTTGGTTTCAACTTGTGAAGGTATGGTCAGGGTTAGCCAGCTAATAGTATGTGTTATGGTCAGGTTATTGTGGATTTTTGGAAGGTTATTTATCTATTTGTGGATGACCGGGGTTGATTTGAGGGCCCATTGGTAGGCCTAAAGAGGATGTGTATGTTTCACTAGATCAGATTTATTTACTCAACACTACTATTATTGAAGGATGTGTCATTCGATTAGAGGAGCTTGTTCGTATTCTGATATGTTCTATGTGTTACTCATCTATGCTACGATGGGTTGTGATCAGTTGGTTATTTTCACAAATGATGTGTTTCGGTTGGGGCCTCGTAGCGAAATTCGAGCGTGATAGTTCTTGGGATGTAAAATGGTTGATTGCGCCTTAGTTATGGCCTTTCCTGTTTTGGGTATATTGTGATACTCATTTATTCATGGTTATGGTCATGTACTTCGTGTGTTTGTTTTTGATTTGCGGACGGTTGTTGATTTTGAGCATTATGGCTCGAGGTATTTCATGTGGACCGGTGTTTGGATGGGGTCACACATCGTAGCGGAGTAAGTTGGGATATGATCCTTAGTGTTGATTTTATGTGTTTTGTTTCTCCTTGGGGTGATGGGTTCATAGATTTGTGTTTGTGATAGTATTTGTGAGCTTGCAAAGCGGTCCTCTCATTTGGTTCTTCTTTCATCATTGGTTACATTCGAGTTGTTGCTTGTTTGGTGCACGGATTGCACGATTGGCCTTAGGTAGAATTGGTGTGGAAGGTCAGCAAAGCAACTTGTATTGGATGAGGAAAGTTTAATGGACTTGAAATGGGTGCCATCGAATTTCATTAAGGCATGTTTGGATAAATAACATCATTAGTCAGCTTAGAATTTGACAATGGTTCTTATCAGGCGAGAGAGCTCCACGACTTGTTGATCTGATGAGTGGTTATGAGATTCTACGTGTTTCTTTCATCATATGGCAGTGTACGAAGGTTTAGAACCAGGTTTTATATGATATGAGGTTTGTTATCCGTACCGGGTTTTTTAATGAGCAGTTATTGTGGCCGGAAGTTATTGTTATGGGTATCTGAGTTATGCGGTATATCATGTGATTATAACTTAGGTTATGGTTATGGTTATGGCTTGATATATCTTTTCAGACTCATACAGTGTATAGATGCGAGATTCCAGTATTATGATGAACTTCAGATATTGTGGACTGTTTATTGTTTTCCGACATTATTATATCTCATGTTATTATCGATTATTGATGTTCGACTCCGACTATCTTCCGAGCTCGTCACTGCATTTAACCTGAGGTTAGGCTTGTTACTTATTGAGTACACGGCGTCGGTTGCACTCATACTACACTTCTGCACCTTGCGTGCAGATCTTGTAGCTGATGTTGTTGTGTATGACAGGAGCTGGCATTGAAGATGTACCTTCTTTCCGGATATAGCTACCACTTGTCCTTGGTAGATCTATATTTGAAGATCTATTTATGTATATTTCAAACAGATGATGTATTTATTTGGTTCTAGCTTTGTTAATTCTAAGTCTTAGAAGCTCATGATTTGTACTATCAATCCTTGAGATTTTATATAGAAGCTCGATTATTTTATTCATTGACTCCTATTTCTTATTTGTGTTGTGTTGACTGTTATTTGGCTTACCTAGATGGTTGGATTAGGTGCCATCACGACTAGCCGGATTTTGGGTCGTGACATTTAGTCATTGGACTCTAGACCTAATCTTCCAATTGTCTTCTTCCATTTTTAGAATATTGTTATAGTCCATTTTTAGAGAATCCTCTAATTGTCAAAGAAATGGACTGATAATATTGGAGGGATATTGTTGAATACCTTGTAATCTAGCTAGAATACATCTATTTTCCCTGAAAATGCCTCAAAACACATTCTTTTTCCATGCTAAAACCTTTTCTTTGAAGATAAAGGTAGCAGTGGTAAGATTATTATTACTCCAGCTATTATTGACCACATTCATGAAGTCAGGGTGATTTCACCAAATAGGTTCAAGACGAAAGGGTTTTGGATATAAAGGACAATGTCCTGGAATGAGATTTATTAAAAGGGGATTGTGGTCTGATTGAGTTTTTGGGAGATGAAATGATAGAAGTATTTGGGGACAAGTTAATCCAATGTTCATTAGCAATAATTTTATCAAGACACTCTATTATAAGTCTATTATTAGAGAATCTATGTTTAGACCACGTATATTTACACCCTTTAAATCCTAAATCTATTGCTTACAATAGTTTATGTTAGACCACAAATGAGCTGCTCTTCTGCGACTTAAGGTTTACCTCTTAATTTCTCATTGGCTTTCATAATATCATTAAAGTCACCTCCTATAAGCCATGCACCTTTATAATTACCAAATTTTAAATTTTTTCTCACAAGATCTCTAACAAATGCAGTGGTACTAGCATATATTGAAGAAAAAATCGAAGAATGTCTAATAGGGGATATCTCTATAGTAGCATGGATTTTATGGTTCCTCATAACTAACATATGAACAGTAATTGTTGCATGATCCCAAAGAATGACCACACCACATGCCTGACCTTCTGCTAGCACCAACATCATATCAGAGAATCTTCATTCAACAACACGTGATTCTGCATTCAAGTTTCTAGAAGAGCAACCATGCAAGATTTATGAGTATCCATCAACTCCTTAAAATTTCTCCTAAAGTCCTCATCGTTTCCGCCCCTTATGTTCCAAATGATGAAATTTGTAGAATGATTCATGTTAATACTTGGGTTGTGAGGGTGTCTATTCCCCATTGTCCTCAAATGAGGAACAAGGTTTCTCCTTTGTGAGGGAACAATGATCATCGCCATGTTTCTCACTTTGGGATCTTGAGGAGGGATAATGTCCATCGCACACTTGTACAGTATATTTGGACAGGCAAGAATATGCCTCTTCTCCTGCATCTCCCGGAATAGAAAGACTTTTATTTTGTTTAGATTTGATAATTCTACAACTGACTCTCCCACTAGGTTGATATGCTCGTTCATATCTTCTTTTGCCTGATTTCCTTTGTTTGTCTCCACTGACACAACTAGATTCTGGTTCCCCATTTTTCATTCAAATTTGTGGTTCTGGTTTTGCACCTAAGGATGTGAAATTTCCCATTGCATGAGTAATGGATTCAGAGTCGTCGGCACTTCTAGAGGGAAGAAAGGAAGCTCCAGACCTAGGTTCTGTTGTAGGACAAAGACAAGGTTGAAATATAGAGGGAGGTTCCATTATACTCTCATCTCCTGAACCAAGCTGAGGTTTCATGGCTGGAGCTAGTATGTGTAGTATATTGTTCACCCAAACATGGTTCATGTAGTTTCTCATGGCTAGATGTAATCCCTCAGACACTAGTTGAGCTACGCATTATGAGTTTTGAACTAGGATCACACTCTCCTGACTATTGATTGTGACATTGAAGGAGTGTGCCCTCCCCATTATCCGTAGTTGTATCTGTTTTTGGCATTTGGTTACTGATTTCAAAAGAGAAATTGGGGATTTTTGTCTAAAATTTCATAAAGCAAATTTTCGAGTTTTGAACATTGATTTGAAGTTGGATTTGAGTGAAACTAGTATGGTTGGACTCATAATTGAATGGGTTATTCGATTTATGAGTTTCGTCGGGTTCCGAGGTGCGAGCCTGGGTTTGACTTTTTGGTTGACTTTGGGGTTTGATTAAAGATTCGACCTTTATCATTTGGAATTATTTCCTTAGGCATTATTTGATGAATTTGAGTTTCTTTTGGCTAGTTTTGAGCCGTTCGGAGGTCAGTACATGCGGGATGGTATTTTGGAGTATCCTTTGGCTTGCTCGATATGGGATTCGACTTGTTCAAGGTAAGTAACACTTCTAAACTTGGTGTTGAGGGTATGAATCCCTGAATATACGTGTTATATGTTTGGTGTTGAGGTGACAGGCGTGTGGGTGTGCACCGTGTGAATTGTGACTCGGTTGATACTGTGGTACTATATAGCTACCTAATCTTGTTTCTATCCATGAAATTTCTTCATGCTGGAGTAATTGAGATGTGATCCATGTTAGAAACCATGTTTAGGCTATATGCTTATTATGTTGGGACCCACTGAGGTCATTTCTGTTGTGGAGATATTTGCCTAAATTGCATTTACATACTCAGTCATATTAATTCATTTACATATCATATATCAGTCTTTGTTATCATTTGTTGTCACATCATATATTATCGTTATTTGGGTTGTTTGGCATGAGATTGTGAGTCTGAGAGACCGGAGAGATTGATGACTGAGTTGCGGCCTAAGGGCCAGATTGTAAGTGATATTGATGGGATCGGGCTACACGCTGCATCAAGTGTTATTGATTTATGATGGGATCGGGCTGCACGACGCAGCAGGTATTATTGATTCATGATGGAATCGGGTTGCATTCTGCAGCAAGCACTATTGGTTCATGATGGGATCGAGCTGCACGCTACAGCAGGTTATATTAGCGCTTGGGCAGGATCCACCCTCCGGAGTCTACACACCCACACTGAGCGCAGTTACTGTTGATTCATGATGGGATCGGGCTGCACTGCAGTAGGTACCATACAATGTTGAGTGACTGAGTGTGCTGAGTGATTGAGTGTGATGAGTGAGAGTGTAAGACTGTGATATTGAGTACTTTGAGAGTGTAAGTATATAAGTTCATCACTGTGACGCATTGTATGTAACATGCATACTTGACATGCAGGCATTGGGATGCATTTCCTCATGTTACACGGTTTTGCGATATTTATGACTTCACATGCACATTGACATGTAGGCATAGAAATGTACTATCCTCACGCTATTTGAGATTGAATCAACTTATCTGTTGTTGAAAGTTTTTGGGAAAATAATCAAAGGTTTCTGTCTTACTCATATTTTGGTGATTTCGGTTAAGGATTTGGGTTTTACTGTTATACTTGAAAAGCATGACTATTTTTCGTAACTGCGAACTAGCTAAGTATCATATCTTAGAGTTATTTCATGTACCACTTTTATTATATTGTTATGAGTTGTTGTTGGCTATTGGTGTTGGACTCTGAACCTTTATCTCAGCTCGTCACTACTTTCAATGTAAGGTTAGGTTTGTTGCTTATTGAGTACAGGGGGTCGGTTGTACTCATACTACACTTCTGCACCTTGCGTGCAGATTTTTGATGTTGATGTTGTTGTGTATGGCGGGAGCTGACATTGAAGATGTACCCGTTCCGATCATAGATGCCTCTTATTTTTGGTAGCTTTAGAATTATTAATATGTTCATGTATATTTCAAACAAATGATTTATTTATTTCATAGCAGCTTTGTAAACTCTAACTCTTAGAAGCTCGTGATTTGTACTACCAGTCCTTGAAAATTTTTTGTATAAATATTCTGTTATTTCTTTTCTCATTAAATCTCATTGAATCAGATTATTGTTAATTGGCTTACCTAGCGGGTTGGGGTTAGGTTCCATCACGACTAGTTGGATTTTGGGTTGTGACATTCTGTAACTTGAATACAATTCCACCATGCCTAGCTATTAACCTTAGTCTGAACAGATGAGGTAAAACTATCTAGTATAATGTTTCCATGTTCTTAAACTTCTTAACAATACTGATAGTATGACCCTGTAATGTTTGAGACCCATCCTATCTTGTGAGGTCATAGCTTTGATTGAAGTCTCTGTATGTGTGGAAGTTTGGCATGAATCTTTGACTATCCCTCATGACTTCATACTTTTGAACATTATTTTGAAATTGTACTCAATTCTCTCTTCCCCTGTTAATCTGGATTGAATATGGTATTGGAGAAACCTTTTATTGTTACTAAATGAATACAATAACTTGCCTATGTCATTGTCTGAAACTTTACTGAGGATTTCCAAGGATTCAAGCAGTGTTATCAATCTTTGTGAATGCTCATGATAATATCTGATGTTGAACTAGTCTGTGAGAAATCCACTAAGACAATAGCATCTGTTGTTACATCTCTAAACTATGCACTTTATCTATCTGTTAGATATATGACTCTAGTTGTTTGGATCTTTAGCAACATTAATATAACTGTTCCTGTTGTAATGTGCTTAGAAACTTGATTTTTAACCTGTTTAATATGTGTTTCGTTCACTTAATACTGGAAGTATAGTCATGAAGAACAAACCGTTTCTATGTGTTTTCCTATGTTATTCTATTAAGAAAAATTATGCTTCTGTGGTAGGAAATGTCATAGTAGTTGGTTTGCATTGAAAGAGCCTCATTAGCATTCAAACCTATAAAGAAGAATGATTTGTTAGTGGTTAGAGGTATTTGGGTGTAGAGTTTAACTCTAGATTGGGATGCTCTCCCCGACACAAGTATTGCCTTGGGCCTTGAGACCCTTGGGAATTTTGAAGTGTCGGGGGATTCAAAGGGGGCACCAACCTTGAGTAGAATTCCCTCCTTAGTCATTAATTCATTGACACTTATTACTCTCTTAGGTTTTGGTGTTTAATGATAACTAAAGGCGTTCAATGTGGATCATTTACTATACATAACCTTCACATTAGTATGACTTTCTTAGTATTTAAATATTGTCAGTGATCTTTTCCTTTATTCTTTTCTTGCAAATTTCATATATGGACATGTATATAATACTGTTTTTCAAATGACCTTCTCTTCCTCTTTTTTGAACATGCACAATGATTTGGGTCTGAAGATTCTTTAAGAACTCAGGCCCAACTCCAGCCCTGCTATGGCCCAGAAGATTCAGAGTCAGTTGTCACCCGTCCTTGTTACTGTTGGGCCTGCCTCTTTGAGGCTCAAATACTAGAGTCATTTCTTTCCTTTCGCTTCTTTATTTACTTCTTTCGTTATTCTCCAGTTGCATTATGCCATTACTCTTTACTGTGTTTCCTGTTGTGTTATCTCACATGTATATGATAAATATATATTGGATTAAATGTTTTATTTTATCTTTTAATTCATAAAATAACTTAGGCAAGCCTTAAAGAACTTAGGATTAAAAAGAAGCCTTAGTTAGCAATTAATTCTACAATACGCTAATCGTTAGCTATTATTAATTTATTATGCTTTGCTAACTCTTTTCCTAAAGATTTTTAAAGTCCAAAGGCATAACAAAGGCGGCAGTCCCTCTCTCGGAAGGAAAAACCAGAACTGAATAATGAGTTTAACTTTTCTAAAAGGGGAATCGATCTCTCTCTAAAATCAAAGTGTTGTTGTCCCAAAACAAAGACTTTCAAACAGTTTTCTTCAAGCCAACTATTTAAAGCCAAGGTACATCTTAGGTTCGTCTTCATAACACTTTCACCTCACTAGAGTAGTATGAACTTCTATGCTTTATGAAATAAAGTGCATTAACTTAGCTTCTTTTAACACTTTCATAATAAACATCCCGTCTTTCAAAGTTCTTTTTTAAGCTTACATAAATTAACATTATTTTCCTAAAACTCTTCTTTAAGATCCCTCCTCTTTAAACTACACTCTTCCCTTATAGATATTATGAGCTAATATATGGTAAGCTACACTCTTTTGAACACTATTTAAGGCATAGTACAAAAAATTAGTCTTAAATCTAGTCTAAGTCCTATGGAGCTACCTCAGGTAGATTTTAAGGGGTTCCTAACACCTTCCCCTTAGAAGAATAAGAACACTTACACATAATCTCACCGATTAACAGACTATTAAAGAATATGACATTTAATAATTAAATAGGTACCCTAGTATACCTTTAAATATTAGGTGGCGGCTCTCTTTCATCAACAACAGAGAAACTACAAGTTGAATCTTGTTTTGACTAGTGCAAAATAGGGTGCAACAACATGGCGACTCTGCTGGGGATTCACACTTAAGTTATGACCTTAGCAGACTTAGACTGAATTTGACACTTAGATTTGTTTGTGGATTGCTTTAACTGTAGTTAAATTTGCAATTACATGCTTACCTGCTATTTTCTCTTTGTGCTTATTATCATGCTTATTATTGCTACACCCTTATCTGTTACCGCTTTACATATATTGTCATCACATTTCTTCCTATCGAGTCTTGGTCGTGCACTATCACACATAATGGCATGCGAGGATTATCTTTTACACCCCTACGAACCTTCTTTTCAAAACTCTTTAGTTTCACATAATGGCTTTGTCAGGTCAACTAACATAACTTCTCGCTGTATTCAGTCCAACTCAAAAGTAGGAAACACTCTAATCTAGAAAAATAGGTCATATTGCATAAGCCTTAGGTGAGTTGGTCCTTGGCATCGACATACAATTAGGAAAACTACCCTAATGTCAACGGTTCATGCACCCAATGACATGACTTTTTTGAAAGATGAACAAACCTGATGAGGCATCTAATGATCCGAAGAAAACACTTACCAGACCTCTCTTTACCCACTTCATAAAATAGAAATCAACCAAAACATCCCCGAGATCAACATGGTGATGGGAACACCATACAAGTTGAAGCAATGGTGGAAGAACATCCTCCAGGAACACGACATGAGATTCAGAGACACCTGGGGAAATTGACCGTTTTGCTAAACATCCAAGAAGACGGAGTGAACTCGTCTACTAATAGAGTTCTGGGATCCGGCTAAGGTGGTGTTCAAGTTTGCTGATTGTGAGTTGGTACTGACATTAGAAAAAGTTACTAGTTTCACGAAGCTTCCATTCATAGGGAGGAAACCAATACTTCCAGTAACTATGCCCGGTTACATGTTCTTGGATGCTTTGGGACAGGCTACCAGTCAAGGTATGAGAAATATCGAGGACGGATGGATGAGGCTAGATCAATAGTTCGATAGGTTCGGATATCGTGAAATCTAGGAGTGGTGTTCGTGAGAATTTCAGTGTGATCAAGTAGTGTGGGAGAGTCTCAAGCCTATCACTTTCTCATTGGCACTGTTGAGTTATTGGTCTTCCCGCAGAGGAGGGGTCGGATTAACATCAACTTATTACCCGTGGTTTTGACGACCTTCCGTGGTAACCTTCAATCTACTCTGGTGCCAATGGTCTTAGCTGAGATTCTAAGGCCTTTGTCTGCATGTGCACGGGGGTATGATTTCTTTAAGGGTTGTAATTTGCTACTTCAGATCTGGTCCACAGAAAAATTTCCTCCTGTGAGAGGCCACCATTGACTACTTTGTGGGCGTCAACATCATGATCTGCAGACACAACAAGAGGATGAGACATTAGGTCTCCCCACATGGACAAGAAGATTGGAAGGAAATGTTGACCAATCTACGTGGAGAATAGTCAATTGGAAGCTGTGATGGTTAGGTGGGAGAGCAATCATAAGGACTCCACAGAAATACTTCATTGAGCTGATCGAACTTGAGGGCATCCAACGATACCCCTGCGGGTTCTCAGACAGTTCAAGATGATCTAGGATGTGCCTTTATGGACGAGGAAAACGCTATATGAGGATGAGTACAACGAACAGATTCCAATCCCTAGGATAAGAAGGCTCCAAGAAGAGTGGAACGATCTGGTCACAATGTCGATGGGTCAAAACTCGTGGTGCACTTCGGAGTATTATGTCTCGATCAACGAGGAAGACGATCTAGTCTGACCTTAGAGAGGGTATATCCCAGTTGGAGGATGCATGGGATGCATTGCAAATCTACCATGAGATCCTGCCCCATTACTTTGTGACTACCTCAATGCGCCGTCAAGTGGTCCCACGATACATTGATCACATGTTTCCACCTGCTGAAGACGATGACCAGGTAGTGGGATGCATCTAGATAGAATCTTAGATAGAGCCATAGGGAGATCTAGGAGAGGAGTCTGAGTTCAACGATGGCGAAGAGGAGTTTGAAGAAGATCCGGAGTAAGATCCAGGAGAAGAAGAGGAGACGGGGAATGATTTCGGGGATGGTTACTAGAGGTTGGTTGATTTCCCCTTCTTTCCCACTTTGTACCCTTATCCCCGGTTTTCTTATTTTTCTAAAGGGCGAGTTGTTTAAGCCCATGCAGTTCTATGAATATCAGAGACAATAATGTAACCTTTGTTCCCACTTATCTCAGTCCAAACATTATCAATGAAAAGACAACTTGCTTTGGATCTAAATGTGTCAAGTCTAATTGTTTTTCAAATATTCGTGATTTAGGCTTACTTCCGGCAATGAGAGATCCCACGAATTCTAGGAAAACATGCTAGCCTAAATACGTGAATTAACTGCTCTGTGTTATTTTTTGCTTATATAAATGAAGACACTGACTTCTTTTTCTTTCTTCTTGTTTTTTCATTACTCCCAAAAAAAATTTGGTTTGTGTCGACCCGAAACTAGAATCACCGTACAATCTAAGATCAAAGGGTCTGCTACAGAAAACCCGACTGAGCATGCTCTGGTCATAGTCGATAGACGGGGGCGATCAGGAGAGAATGATAATACCAGGAATGATGAACACGTGGCTAGGATGGCCCAGGATATGGAGTCTTTAAGGGAGTATGTACATCATATCAGGGAACTAGCACATTTGGCTGTGACAATGCTCCCTTAACTACCTCGCCTTCCTTCTTTGGATTCAATCACCGACCACTTTCCTTCCACATCACGCCAAACCAACAACACCCCAACTTCAGTCCTCACTACTCGTGGCATACCTCCAGTAACCCCTGCAAACCCACAAAATCACCCACCCACATTCCCTACATACCACAGTATGTTAAAACACCATAAAATCCGCCTATTACCACTAACGTAACTCATACCTCTCCTCGTGACGGAGTCACTTTTTCCTCCTGTATATGCCGTTTCTGAACCTACCTTTATAGAGACTTTCATGGTCGGGTGCCTTATGGGATTGGCCAATACACTGAGATGGAGAGAGAAGCTAGGCGTAACGAAGAGGAGTCAGTTCTGAGCAGCTACAAATCTTGAGAAAACAAATGAAGAACCTCCAAGTCGCCCGGGGAAGTAAAAGTTTGGACTATGAGGATCTGTGTATCCATCCGAATTTGGATATGCCAGTAGGGTATAAGCCTCCAACGTTTGATATCTTTGACGGGACGGGTGATCCCCACGCACGTTTGAGGGCACATTGTGACAAGTTAGTCAGAGTGGGAAGGAACGAGAAGATAAGAATGAAGTTGTTCATAAGGAGCCTGAGGGGAGATGTACTGACCTGGTATACTCGACAATATCCGCAAAACTGGAGAGCCTGGAAAGATATGGTGAAAGATTTTATGAATCGCTTTCGATTCAACATAGAGACCACTCCTGATAGGTTCGCACTGGTAAATCTGCAGAAAAAGCCATCCGATTCATTCGAAGAATACGCACGTCGGTGGAGGTCAGAAGCCGCCAGGGCACAACCTCCGTTGGACGATAGTGAATTAACCAAGTATTTCATCAGGGCCCAGGAAGGGATATACTTCGTAACAATGATGGGAATGATGGGACAGAAATTCCCCGAACTCTTCAAGATGGGAGATTTCTTAGAAGAAGGTATAAAATCTGGAAAAGTAAAACCCATGGCTGCATTGCATGCGACCAGCAAGGCAATCCAATCAGGGTCAATCGGTAGCTGAAAGAAGAAAAAAGAAGAAGTCTCAATATTCGTCCCTTACTATAAACCAAACCCACATCATGGAAATACTTCCTATTCCCCAAACAACCATTCACCACCACCCACTTATGCTCAAGTCTATAACACCCAGCCATACTACCACCCTCAACCTCAATACAACCCTCCTCGAGCCCACCACAACCCGAATCCACAACGACCATATGTTCTTGTCCAAACCACTACCCACAAAAACCGACGCATTTATCCACCACGCCCTCATCCTAATTTTGAAGAGAGGGGTCTACAAGTTAGAGCCCGATTGCTGAGCCTCTAGCCCAATTATTTGAGAGATTGAGGAGAGAAGGATTGATACATCCAGTGGAAGGAAGGGTTCCTGAATATCTCTCTAAGTGTTTTGATGCAACTAAAAGGTGCGTGTACCATTCAAACGTGCATGGGCATGATACTGAAGATTTTTTAAAGCTGAAAAATGAGATTGAAACACTGATCAAGTGCGGAGCCATTCAATGCACTCCGGCTCTGTCTAATGTGAATCACAATTTGCTGCCGAATCATTAAAACTAGGGGGTCAACATGATTACATTGGATGAATAATATTATTTGAAAGGAACAATTGTCACAATAGGAAATGCAGAGGCCGCAAGGATCCCGCCTCAAAAGACTTCAATGATCACGATGCAAGTGAGACCTACGGTGACGGTTCAGACTTATCAGCGATAAACTGCCATTGCTATAGGGGATGAAGAGAGTTGGAATACAAAATTGTCCCATGGACAAACCAGCAAAATGGGAAGGGCAAGATGACAGATTCTGCAGCTGCCCACGGTATGATTAGGTCTGGGAGATGCTACGCTCTTGAAGAAGCAAATCGGGGGAATCTGGGAAAATAGTAGATTCAAAGGAGAAACATAATAGACCCAGAAACCGCAGAGTTCTCAAGAGAATGTCAATCAAATAGTACTCCGTAAAGGATAAGCTGAAGAAAACTCCAGTGTAAAATATCAATCATGGACTTGCTGGTGAGCTCCGACAGTCATAAGGATTCCCCGATGAAATTACTAAGTGGGGTAAGTGTGCCAAGAAACAGCACTAGTGAAGCGCTGGCCGCAAGAATTGGGAAAATGGTCGAAGCAAATATGATCACTTTTAGAAGAGGAAAACTTCCTATCGAAGGTGTAAGTCACAACAAAGCTCTTCATATCACTGCCAAATGTGGGGACAATGTGGTGTCCCAAGTGTTGGTTGGAGGAGGATCATGTGTCAACATCTGTTTGCTCTCTACTCTGTGGGAGTTGGGAATCCATCTGAGGGAAGTCAAGGAAATCCATGTAAGGGTAAGGGCTTTTGATGGTTCATAGAAGGATGTCATCGGAGAAATTTATTTTTCCCTGCAAATCGGGCCGATTGAATTTACAATAATGTTTCAAGTAATGTATATTTTTTCTTCATACAACTTTTTGCGAGGAAGGCCTTGGATACACGTGGCAGGGGTCGTCCCATACACCCTACACCAATGCATGAAATGTGAGTAGGGATGTCAGGAGATCGTGGTCCATGGCGAACGGGGCCAATCAGCTTTTTTGGAACATGTTGTCTCGTTCATTGAAGAGCTATACATAGTTGCTTTTCATGCATTGGAAATCATGTATACCACCATAATAGAAGAGACTGAACAATACTTGGGAATGCAGTCACCGTATAGATCCAAGATGGCTATGAGGGAGATGATGACATTGTCACGACCCAAACCGATGGGCCGCGTCGGCCACCCGGTACCTTACTCAACCGAGAACCAACGTAACATATCTTTTCGTATCATACTATTATAGGTAAATGAGACAGAAAGGCTGACGTGAGATAACTAGAATAAAACATGACGGAATACTCGACATAGGATGACCCAACATGTAATACAAACTTATACACATGACGTATGTGCCTATAAGACCAAAATGATCACTAGTACACTGAGCATAGGCCGACAAGGTCATAAAATCTTTCACGTACATGTCATATGTCTACAAGACTCTAAGAGTATATAAATACCATACTTTAGCTTGCGACTTACATATATCTATTTATACAATTCGCAACCTTCCTTCAACTTGCTTGTATTATAGATTTCCTTATGTCATTCTGGAACATCAAGCAAGACATAACATCATCTCTAACTCTTCTTTACTCTTCTTAACTAGAACTCCCGATACCTAGAAACCATAGGCTGGAAGATATGCCACTAACGACCCTGCTATCATTCCTGGATACTGAATCCCAGCGCTTCTAGCCTTCTACCCAAAGTATGGACTATACACAACCTGCTTTGGAAATGTCAACTAACACAAACAATCCATTCACCATTTGGGTTATTCTAACCCCACCCGGATCCTGATATCCGTCCTTCTCTTAGACTAAATCTGTTAGCTCCCATATGGCATAACTGAGATGGGTGTGGCCGATTGTACATACATCTGTTATTGTTGAAGGTAACTCATAAGGCTTATATGTCTCTGCCTGAATTGTAAATACTGATAATCTTCATTGACTGGGCGCCTCGTACTCTTCTTCACCTTGCTTCTTTTACTTGTTGAAACTTGTATCTACCTTCTAAATCTCTCATTACTTTTCTCCATATGGATGGATAGATATTATTACCTTAAGACTCCTTATCAAGAAGCTTACACGTCTTAGTACACACATGTTCTGCTTAAGACCTCGCATTTACTCATCATAAGCATGATGCAAAATCGAGTTCTTCTGACTCAACTCTTCCACAACCACATTCATCTCAGTTATGCCATATGAGAGCTAACAAATATATTCTAAGAGAAGAACGGGATATTAGGATCCGGCTGGGGTTAGAGTAACCCCAAAACGGTGAATGGATTATTTGCGTTAGTTGACATTTCTGAAGGATATTACAAAGGTACTAATAGATCTCTTTATGAGACACCCAGATGGTGCACTCTAGAATAGTATAACGAGATATTGATAAGTTGGTATTTGACCAACTTATCTCCTCTTGATACTTAGGCTTTTGTATGATTTTGTGAGAAACTAAGGTATTTTTTGAGGTTTATGGCATATTTCAGGTATCATATGATTTGGAGAAGATATGGAAGAAAACAAGTCAAAATGTGTTAAATTAGGAATATTTAACTGCTGCAAGTGAATACTCTATGCGATCGCGGATAAATGCATGTGATCGCGTAAGTTCAGCAGAATGAAGCTCTGCGAACGCAGTTGGAGTTGTGTGAACACGAAGAAGAACGTCTGGTCAACGACTGGTCAACAATGTTATGCGAACGCGGATCTCTGTACGCGATCGCGTACCTTTGCAAAAGTCAGTCTCTGCGAACGCGAACACATTTATGCGATCACATAGCTTATTTTCTGGGCAAATTCTGGGCAGAAATGGAATTTCACGTTTTTGACCCCCAAACTCTTTAATACCCGACCTAGCTCATTTTATAAAATATCTTTGGCTTATTTTCAGTCCTTAGACTAGAGAGAACAAGTTTTGGAAGCTAGGGTTTTTGCACACACACTTGGATCTTGAAGATTTCAAGCTTTTGATTGAGAATTTCTTACTCATTTATGCTCATTTCTTCATTCCTTGCTTTGTATTGTATATTTAACTGTATAGTATTTTTTCCAACACTTGAATCTTGTTTATGGACGTATTCATGTTAAAGTGTGGATTAAATATCTTGTTGTGCTTATGTATTGAACAATTTTTATTTATTATGAAGTGAGTTATTGTTTCTTTAATAATTCTTGTTCTTTAATGTTTCCAAAGGGATTAGCTAACCCTAGGACTCGCCTATTAACTTCGAATTAATTTTGAAAAAGATAATTTGGGGTCGGGAAAGATTAATTAACAAGAACTTGAGGTTTTAACCCTCATTTTATAAACTCTACCTAGGGATAGGATTGAACTACTTGTAGCCATATCCGGGTGTGCTTAATCACTTAATTATTTTAGGGATAATTCAATCAGAAAGTCTTGTTAGTCTTTGGAAGAAGCTAAATATAGAATTGTTACCCGTGACTAATTAACATAAACTCGCTCATATTTGTAAAATCGTTAAATACGTTGGATCGTTACTTGAGTGTAACTCCCAATGTATCAATGCTTGTAGTCATTGATCATTTTACTTACTTTCTAGGTTAATTTACATTTTCTCAATTAGTGATAACATTTTCAAAAATCAAATTCTAAGTGTTTGGCATTGCATAATAAGTGATAATTCTCTTACACGTCTAGTCGCCTACATATTGTTCTCTGTGGGATTCGCCCCCGACTCATAGTTGGGTAAATTATATTGCATGCGACCATGTCCATTTACTTTTTAGTAGTGAATTTGGACGTCATCAGTCAACTCTTCCAACTTATGGCTTCTAAAATGAGAATCATTCTTCCTAATTAATCCCGCACCGCTCAAAAACCAAAACCGACCATACACACAAGTCATGATATGTTATATGAAGCTACTCAAGACCTCAAACCACCGAACGGAATGCAGCTGCTCAAACTGACAGGTGAGGTCGTTGCATATCTATATTTTTATGGTTGGATAAAATGGATAAATTTATCTTTTTATATTAGAAGAGGCTTTTCAATGACTCTTATACATTTTATCTGGTGTATGACTTTTTGAGAAACAAATGGATAGTCTAATGACTTTTTTGTCCCGAAACAAAAAAAAAATGACTTTATTAGATAAATTTATCTAGTTGAATGACCACTTAAAAAATTAACTCATAAAAAAAAATAACAAAGACAACTTAGGCACAATATAGTGAGCCCGAAGCCAAGGCCAATTTAAAAGTTTTTTTTTCCATGCCATGACACTTCTATAACTAAAAAACTATGCCAAATTTTTGCCTATTCCTTATTTGTCCAATAAGTCCATTTTTAGCATTCAAAATAAAAAGTTTAAAAATTAAATTATTTTCAAATTTTTAAAATAAATTTGCTAAAAAGAAAAAAGTGCATAAAACAAAACGGATGGAGCATGGTATATTTGAATTAACACAACAATTAAAAATTGAAATTCAGCTATAACCTGAATTGCAATTTGTCCAAATGCAACCCAAAGCTTAACTTTTGTGCAACGAGCCGATAATGTATGATTACTTTATACTATCCACTTAAATTTTTATTCCTATAACAAGTTTGATACAGTAATTCAGAAAATAAGTCAATAATTTAGTCTAATAGATTAAAAAATAAGATAGTTTTACAATTTCTTTTTTATAGATGTATATGAGTTTAATTCTGCTATATACAACATTGGAATTGGATTGGGATTCCAGGTCAGACAAAATCAGCCAAGTACAAGATGTCACTTCAAGAAGTAGAATTCATATTTAGGCAATGGGGCCACCTTATTTCTCATCTCTTTTCTTCAAGAATTTTCAGCTATGGCAACTTTCAGGCCAAGATCACTTCTGGGTCTCCACAAATGGAGGCCCAAGTTATTGGTTTGTTCAGCTTCACACTTTTCTCCATTTCGCAGCTACTCTTCACTGAATGACACATCTCTTTTTGGAGTAAGTTTTTTTTTCTGAGTTACTATTTTGCTATATTTTCCACTTTTGAGCTCCAATAAATTATGCTTGACCTCCCTTTGATGATAGTTGAACTGGGTAGTTTTCTGTTTTACTTAAATTAGTTGCCGTGGAACTAGAAATGACTTTTTGAACTATGTTAGTTTATTATGATTATTTGAAGATTTTGGACTATGGTTTTTTTCAGTAATATTGGTTAATGATTTTCATTTTTCCTACTGTTTTATTCTCCTAACCTTAACCAAATATGTACTGTAAATTTTATGTATTTTATGGTGTTATGGCTTTTACTTGCAATATTTTCCAATGCAGCTCTCTTTCAGATTTGCTAATGATGTTATTATTATCTGGATCTTCTACAGAGAATTGGATTCATAGGACTTGGAAACATGGGATCAAGAATGGCCGATAACTTGATTAAGGCTGGATACAATCTTGCTGTTCATGACATGTAATTCTTTCAACTTTCAATCACCTTTTTTCCCCTATCACAATTGACCTTCAATGGCTGCTTAATGATCAGTCTAGTTGAGTTTTCGTTTTTCAATTACATAACGAGGGTTGTGAAAGGGAAAGGGGAACAGTAAGAATTTAACCCACTTTTAATTTAAGAAGAACTCTTATAAGCCTTGGTAATATCACAATTCAACATAGTTCAATACTTAATTGGATCTAAAGTAATATCGTTCAGAGTAAGCAATCTCTACACAGTAGGACACTCTTATATGTCGGATTTTGGTGAAGCACAATGTAGAAAAAGGGTAGTTGAAAATAGGAATACCTCTATATGTTGATGCTTTCTTTGATTTAAAATGATTGGTTAGATTCAAATCGATCTGTATGAAGTTTGCTTTGAGCTTGAGTTCCTCAATTGGTGTCTGTCAGCAATCATAATGTTATGAAGATGTTTTCGGACAAAGGCGCTCTCACAGAAGACTCGCCTTTGAAAGTTGCAGAGACAAGTGATGTCGTTATTACAATGTTACCATCATCAAACCATGTGAGATTTGGGCACCATTTTGTATAGCTCTTATTATTTCAAGCACTTATATTTCTAAGGCTGATTGATCATCCTGAATGCCTCATCATTGTTGTTGATGATGAGTTGGACATGTTAGAGTATTTGTCATAAGAATTAATATTTCATTATTCGTACAGGTTCTGGATGTTTATACTGGTCAAAATGGTTTGCTTAGTGGTGGTAATCCACTCAGACCATGGCTATTTATTGATTCTTCTACGATTGATCCTCAAACATCAAGAAAGGTCTCTGCAGATGTCTGTAATTGTTCTTTGATACACAAGAGAGGTACATTAAGTAACAACATGAAATTAACTTCACGATTTAGGCCTACTGTTGATAGAGCATTTGATATGTTTTAACTACCAAACGTTTGGTCATAACATACTAATTTATTGTATGTTAAAGACATATCAGTAACTGCTTGCATCTGTCACCCACAATACATCCAGGGAGACAATAAAACAAAGCAAACATACCCCTTTCTCATTTTCTGAACATCCCTTTCTCATGCAATATCTGTGACAATGTCTTCTCTTACTAACTTATTCAACCAACGGCCCAAAAGCATGGTGTTCAAAAATAGTTTTATACGAAAATGGGTGAACATATGTGCATGTGACCCTATGGTTTTATTTGGATGGTATGTCTGGTAATGTTCCCATGGTAGTTTCTCCCTCTTTGTCATATCATCGTGGTTGTCTGTCCGCGTTATGTGCAATAACATTTCAGTAACTTGGTTCTATTTGATGAAATACAAAGTCAAACACATGCATTATATTGAGTGAAACTTAATGCATAATTGGTGCTGATTTTTGTGCCAATATGTTTGAGCCTAGTTTATCTTATTCGTGGATAAACTTTCTTCATCATGAGCAGTTTCTTCTATGACGAGAATTTCATGTAATCTTATGAATATAAAGTCTGTTGATCAAGTTGTTAACTTGTCCATCAAAAGATTGGAGTTCTCATAGTGACATGCATTTTCAGCTTGCTTGCAATATATGATCGATACGATCTGACTTGAGGAAGATTTTCAGAGGATCGTAGCCTGTGTTAACCTGTTATCGTTTTGGCATAAAAAGAAAGCTTACTTGCATCATGTGGAATGACTTTTGTTTTTTCCTATCTTGGGTAAAGATTATAGTCAAATGATGTTTCAGTCTTTTAGCAAATTCACCATTGTCTTTGCAGATGGCTGGAAGACTCCTGCTATGTTGGATGCTCCAGTATCTGGCGGTGTTCTTGCTGCAGAGAATGGGACTCTTACTTTCATGGTATTTATACAATCTAAGCGGTTCTTAAGTGACTGGTTTCGTGGTAATTTCACTCCCACGTGCAGGGGCGGATGCAACATACATTTACCGGGTTCAACTGAACCCAGTACTTTCGACGTGGAACATAAAGTAAAAATCACTAAATTTACAATAAATAGTAAATATGAACTCATAACTTTAAAATATGATGGGTTCAATGCTAAAACTTCAAATATTGAATCCATAGAATTAAAATCCTAGATCCGCCCCTGCCCACGTGCGTCTTAGGTGACTGACTGTAAGACATTCATTCTATAATTGACAAAGTTTTGTTGTTTCTCTGTTAAGTCTCAATGCCTTCAACAGATTTAGAAGCTCATAAGCCGTGGTCTCTTAAGATTCATGTACTGGTAGTAGTAGTTGTTGTTAGTTATGCCCTTGTGAAAAGGAGTAAACACTTAATGTACCTTAGTTCTATTCTAAACTATCAATTTTTCAAATATTTATCCCACGTCCAGTAATTACATTACTGCAAGGAGAATTAACTCATTTTACATTTCATAACATACAATTGAGGGTGTATGAACCTTTTGCCTTTCTGTTGACCCAGTTATACGTAGTTTGGACATTGAATTATTCAGAGATGTTAGATGTGGAAAATCTAAATCATAGCACACATTATCTGTGGTTACATATGGATTAATGAAATGCGGGATTTTCTTTTTGTTTTGGTTGGAGGTATTGGGTAAGGGGGGCTTGTGTATCCTTATCAGAATCTGACTGAATGATGCACATGTTTGTGGATATCACTTATGAGGAGATTATAATGCTATTCAGACAGAAAAATCTCTGCTTTACTTTCTGGCTTCTTAAGTGAGATTCCCATTGCTTTGAGCTGATATGCTACATATGCATGTAGGTTGGTGGTACAGAGGAGGCTTACACAGCTGCCAAACCTTTGTTTCTCTCAATGGGCAAAAACTCTATTTACTGTGGTGGACCGGGGAATGGTGCAGTATGTCCAGAACCTTTACAAACTTTTGCACTTTGAATTCTAGATGTCTGCTGAGTGCTGATAAATACTTCGAAAGCCAATTCCTTTTTTTGGTCCTTATGTTATATGTTGTTTTCCCAGCTTTGACTTGATTAAACACTGAGGTAAGTGGAACTGATAAAACTATACGATGTGAATCATTAAAACAGTTTAATATGTCCAGCTTTTCTGCATCAAATTAGGTAGCAGGTAGTTACTTTCTATGACTTACATTCAGTAGCATATGGAAGATTTTGCGCAAACAGTGTCAGCATATTGTCACAATTAAGCTTCTAAGTGGTTTGGGCTTGGGACTCTGCTGATTTTAAGACGTTACTTCCTGTCCCAAATTAACATTAACTTTGTATTGTTTTCAAGCAGTTTCTTGTTCATGTGGGTGTATATTTATATAAAGTAACAAGATAATATTCCTCAAATCCATTTCTGCATACAAAAACCGTGTAAAAAAAGTAACCGTTGCATTAACTCTTTTTCTTTCTCAGACTGCAAAGATCTGCAACAATTTGGCGATGGCTATTAGTATGCTTGGGGTGTCAGAAGCCTTTGCTCTTGGTCAGTCTTTGGGAATTGCAGCTAGCACTCTAACAAAAATATTCAATTCTTCAAGTGCTCGTTGTTGGAGTAGGTACTCACTGCAACCTGGTACTAAGTGAACTATTATAATACATAATAAGACAACATCCTACTGAAAAAGCCTATTTGCATGAAAAATAATCTGCTTTAGTAAATATTTGTCCTCCCCACAATGTTCCAATAATGTTTATTAGGACATTTAATTTTATTATTTGCGGCAAAATGCACATTCACTTAGTAAATAAAATCTGCTTTAGTAAATATTGTCCTTTATGTTTACTAAGTGAATGTGCATTTTGCAGTAACATAATACTATGCATCTCGCAAAAAGCGACTTGTGCCTATGCTCATTTTAGTTTGAAAAACCAAATGCTGAAGAATAAGAAAGTTTCTCAAAAGATTTCAGCACTCGAGCAGTAATAGGTATCTGTCCAATGACAAAGTGACTTGCTTCAAATGCAAAAACCTTTAGCATACTTCCTACCCACCAATCCCAAGAGAACAAATTTAACTAGAGCCTTTACTACTTCCATTGTTGATTGCAATTTTTGACTTTACTTCTATCCAAAATATAATAAGCTAGCAGAAAGACTGCTTATGTTTAGATGAAAAGACTATACATAGCCAATCTTTAATTATCTCCATGTATAAAGCTTGAAAGAAATTGGGCACGAGGAATGTATTTTAAGGGATTAGGATTAGACTTGCCTTTGTCACTGAGATTAGATCATTGAAGTTGAACAGCATCAGTGAAACATACCCCAATTCATTACCGATGAGATCTTGGCCTTTTATCATTGAGATGATGGTCATGAGCTCTAAATTTTTTAGCCTTACAACATATCTGTAGGTTAAAAAAGGATTTAATGTTAAACTTACCTATGCAATAAGGTGATTGATTGCTTCCCAATCACTGCCTTATGGCTTAAGATCCAATTTGTAGACTCACATCTTACTCTATCACTTGAAGGAAATCTAACTTATTTAAATGCAGCCTATTAGGTAATGTCCAGCGACTTCGTAGGCCATCCTATTCATGGAAAAAACTAACTCACATTCACACCAACTGATGAATACTGACACATGTCTTTTACATATATTTTATCACGTAACCATGGTTAATTAATTTGTATTCTCATCTCAATTTATCACTTAACCATATTTAACAATGAAATATACTAATGTTATTTGGTGTAAACACCGGGTGCGGATAAGTATTTCCTCCTATTCACCCAATATGATCAAGTACACCCCTTTCTCCTCTGCTTTTCTTCACTCTCAGAATCTATCTTTCAGTGAAAGAACCTGCATTTCTGAAACTATATTTCAGTTTTTTGCTTTGCACGCTCAAGAACTTTACCTTATCCTATTTCAAGATTCACGATGAACTAAGTTAATTTTTAATCATGCCAAAAAGTAAAACTTTGCATACAAAAAAAGTAGGTAGTAAAATGATACTCCATGAAAGCAAAGTATACAAGTTAAACCTTGTCCGTACAAAAAATCAAAGTGTAGCTTATTACTAACTTTATGCTTGTATGTATCCAAATGACAGTGATACATACAATCCAGTGCCTGGGGTGATGGATGGGGTGCCCTCTTCCAGGAATTATATTGGAGGTTTTGCATCTAAGTTGATGGTATGTGTTCAATCCTGTCTTGATGTAGTACAACCATGTTATATACAAGCTAAGACTTTGGAGAACAAGAAGGTTCAGTTCTACATTTATAAATGAGTGTTGAGGTTCACTTATAAGCACACCATTAATATGCATTTCTTTTAAGTGTGTTCTCTGATGAGTTTTACTTCTGTCTGATTGCTGGAGAAGTCACTGTTATAATTATGAGTATGCAAATGTTTTTGCTCTTCTTTTTATGTCTGTGTTTGATGCATCTGAACGCCTATGTGTTCACTAAAGAGAGAGATCTGAGTTCATTAGGTGTAAAGGGTAACATCAGTTAAACATTGATCCGTTTCACTTTGTTATGAGCTGTTTTTCTTTTTGTTTCTACTCATTAATCACTTGAAATCACAAGTATCTAGGAAGTCAATATTAGCGTAGTTTGTATTGGAGTTTACATTATCAGTTATGGATGTTGACGTCCTCATCTGTTCAGGCTAAAGATCTGAACCTTGCTGCAGCATCAGCAAAAGAAGTTGGAGTCAAGTGTCCTTTGACATCACAAGCAGAAAAGATGTAAGTCCTTTCTACTTAGTCAATGCGTCCATGAAATGGTTCATGTGGTGTAGACTGGAAAAATTATATGCCTATGAAGTCAGAAAATGGAAGCTATGCTGTGACTTTAGATATAGATCTACATGCCGTACTAATATACAAATGGAAAAAGATATACTAGCCGTACTTTATTATCTGTCGACTCAATGCGTTAATCTGGGGTTAGGCATTTAGCCTTCTGTCATGTTCTCAGTGGCATCTCTTTTCATGTACATGAATCTGGAGGTATAATATTTAATTACAATAGCAGCACTCAATGCTAGTTTACTAGGCATTGATAACAATTTCTTGAACTATTTGCTGTTTTGAACTCAATAAATAATGCACCATTTACATGAAATCACACGAATTAACAGTTCTAGCAGAATAGACCTTATATTATCTTAATTAAAATACTGTGTATCATGATATTGCATGTCAGAGAGACTTCATAATCTTGTGGAGATCTGAGCAAATACTGAAATAAATGCTGGAACAATTTCAGAAAGTGCTCTATGTTTAGCTACTATTATTTGCTTTTAGTGTGCTGCATTATTTGTAGTTTGGCAATTGTTTTCTGCATTGAGATCTGGTCAATAAACCTTGTTGTGTGTTTCACTTTTCACCAGTTAGATATCTTGGCTGGGGACTCGAGCAATGTGAATATTCAAATTTAGTCTTGATTATGGCCTAAACTTTTTTAAGACTCTTTTAGCACTGTAAATTGTCTCTTGACCATGAAGTTCTCAACGCTTCACCACTATATGCAGTTGTTCTTGAGTCTCAAAAAGAATTTTGCTTGCATGGAGAAGCAAGGACTAGAATAAATTAAGGCACGTTTACAACTTGGTCCACCCTAGGCCATGTAGATGCCATATGACAAATATACATTAGGATACAAAATGAAGCGAGCTGGTTAATAACATAGAGTTATAGCTGAGGAAGGATCAGGGGGAAGGTTTGCTAACATTTAAATGGGTGGGGGACTAAAATTGTAAAGAGGCCATCTTGAGGAACTAAAATCACAATGCTCTCTCGAAACTGGGGCGGAACTAGCTCTTCGGCTATGGATTTGGTTGGTTCAAACCCTCTATTTATCTCAAGGAATCTGTTGAATATGTACAAATTATTAGTTTAGAATCGAGTACTTAAAAGGAGTAGAATTCCAAACTCATAAGTTTCAAATTCTGGCTCGAAACAACATGTTATTGTTATATGTCTGTTGGACTAAATGTTTCTTAAAGTATCGGAATCCATATCTGAATGCAGCTTCACAGAGCTCTGCAATAATGGTCATGAGGCAAAGGACTTCTCGGGTGTATTCCACTACTACTACTCTGGAAAAGATGAACAGTAATCCCCTAAGCTAAGGTAGATGTCTGTATAGTGGTGCCCTAAATCCTTTACTTTTAGCATAATGATGTTAATGAACTGATTTTTATTTAACTCCAGAGTTTCTGCTTCTATCTCACAGTGTGTAGGATTTTGTGCTCTTCTATGAAGAGTCTTCAGATATAAGGCTCTCTATAACTGGAACAATTAATTATTTAGTCTACCAATTTATGTTTAGATATTTTAGCTTGTTGAATATTTATTGTGTAGATTTTATTTTCTGTAGAAATAAATAAAATATTAGAAAAAGAGAAGAAAGATATATAGAGAAATTTGTAGAGATATGATACAATTAGGATAAGGAAGATTCCTATTTATAGGAGATGAAAACCTTGTTTTCCAATAATAGGGTACTAACTTCCTTTCAGAAAACTTCCCTAACCCTAGGCTGTGTTTGGCATGAAGGAAAATGTTTTCCAATTTTCCCGTGGAAAATGTTTTCCAATGAAAAATGTTTTCCAATTTTCCTATGTTTGGTTGGCTTAAATGTTTTGAAAAATATTTTTTTTATGAACTCATTTTCATTTTTCTCCAATTGGAGGAAAATTTTCCTTATCAACAGAAGGGAAAACATTTTCCAAAATTCCTTCTCAACCTTCCCCACCCTCACCAATCCACCTACCCCTCTCCCCAAAAAGCTTTTTTTTTT
>ML383161.1:0-21749 GCA_005239525.1 Nicotiana knightiana | reverse complement strand
AAAAAAAAAATATTTCTTTTACCTTATTTTTTTTCTGCAATTTCAAATTTTTATTTTTTCGTTTTTTTGCACCACCCCCACCCTCACTGCCCTCCCCCCACCCTGCATAATTTTTTTTTAACTTTTCTTTTTTGTAATTTCAGATTTCTGTCTTTTTTCTTTTTCTACCCCTGCCCTGCCTCCGCCCTCCCCCCTCTCCCCCCTCCGAAAAAAGTATTTTTTTAATATATTTTTAAGTTTTAGTTTTTTTTATTTTTTGGTTCAAAAGTTCAAAGTTTTATAAGTTCCAAAGTTATGAGTTCAGAGGTTTATGTATTTGGAAGTTTATGGGTTTAGAAATTTCAAAGTTTACAAGTTCGAAATTTCGCGGTTTCGAAAGTTTAGCGGTTAGTAAGTTTATGAAATTTGTGGGTACGGAAGGTTGGTTTGAAAGTTTATGACTTCATGTTTATTATATCTAATTATTTATGAATACTCTTGAGAAGTCATTTTCCTTAATTTGCGTACCAAATACCGGAAAATGAATAAGATTACTACTTGTTTTTCAATAAAAATATTTTCTTTGAAAATATTTTTCATGAAAAATATTTTTCGTTATACCAAACACACCCCTAATCATACGAGGAATTGACATTCATAAATATTATTATTTACCAATGTTCATTAATAAATAATTCGTCTCGTTAAAGTCTTACCGGAAAAGACTCAGATAGAAATTGAGGAAAGAAAAAGAGTTACATATATCTAGTAATATATTCCCTCCGTTAACTTTTAGTTGTCAAGTATTCTAAAAATAAATTTTTATTTTTACTTGTTACTTTTCGCATAACAAGAGAAAATAATTTATTTTTTCTGTTTTGCCCTTAGGATTAATTACTCATTCCAAATCATTTTTCAAATTCATTAAGACTGAGCACTAATTAATATGGGTATGATGGTAAACTATGCACTTTATTTATTGTTTCTGAAGGGGTGTGTAATGTCAATAGTGGACAAGTAAAAATAAACGGAGGTGATATATTGCTAATTGCCTCATCAAAAGTCTAAGCAAAAGAATCCAATTGGACAAAAAATTGGTTAAGGAAAAATAGAATAATGCGTATTTTACTTTCCTTGATAAAAATATCATTTGATATCTCAGAAATAACACGTTCAAAACTTATGTGTCAGCTTCTCTAATGTTGTGGTTGAACGTACTTATTGAATATCTATTTCATCATTCTGTTGAATATCATGTTTGAATTTGTATACGGTAGAAATCGGTGCTACCTGATTTCGCTATTTGATCAAAGAGACTGAGATATTGCATCGAAGAGCTGAGGCATTGAGTCCGAAATCGAAACTTCTTTCTAGATCGAAGTCGATATCATTCGAGGCCAGAAGAGATAGACTTCGAGTAATATCGGGATAGCTTAGTGACGGAAAGAGCGAGATATCCGCGATTGGTCGAGGATCGTGGTGTGAATCTCGGAATGGATCAGATCAGTAGCGGTTAATCAGCTGTTTATACGATTTCCTTCTGTAATTAGAAGTGTACCATAATTAAGATTCCTCTACTATATAAAGAGGAATTTCAGTCATTTGTAACCATCATTGTTCCCTGAGAAAAGGCTATACAATCATTTTCTTTCTTGCTTATTGTTCCGCTTACTGTTCATCAGAATTGTTCATCCTTTATTGCTCTTACACTGCCACCTCAAGATTACTTCAACTCGAGGTCGAGGTTCAGCTTATACGCTGCTTTGGTTTATTTTATAATTCAATTTAGTCATTTGCTTTCTCATTTTTCAATTGATATAGGGTTGTCACGACCCCAAATACCCGACCGTGATGGACATTTCATTTGTTACCAGAAAATTTCAGAAAAATCCATTATATTTGCAGCAGAAGTCTAATATTTATAAAGTATTTAAGAGTTTAATCATCATTAAAAACATAAGTAAGAGAAAATCCGACACCAGATCTAGTGTCACCGAGTCATGAGCTACTACATCGAATGTCAAAATACAATGCCGACATAAAGTTGTCTGAAATAATTAAATAAGACAGGTAGATAGAGAAGGAGATAATCGAGACTGCGATCGCCAACTGCTACCTCGATGCCTCCAAAGGAACTTTGACTGCAGCTCAGCAACCACTACCGGGTCCCGCTGTACCTGGATCTGCACACAAGGTGCAGTGGGTAATGTGAGTACACCAACTCAGAAGTAACGAACCCAAACTACGAGCTGAGAAATAGTGACGGACTAAACCTCAATAATTGTAATGAAAACAGTATATATGATTTAGGCATGCTCACAGTTTCAACAGATAATGAAAACAGAATATGACTGATATGATAAGTAACTCAAGTATATCTCAGGAATCTACATACCAATGTATCAACAGTGTGGAAATGCACATAGTGCTCACAGCTCTCACACAGAAGTCCACTCAGTACTGTATATGGCTCTCAGGCCCAGGGAAAATCCATCTCGCAATATGCATAAACACCGGTGACCGTAGTCACTGAGTACTGAGGAAAAAGGCCAATCTAGCCCCTACGGAGAAGATCCATCTCTGGAATACAACACTCGGACAAGATCCATGTCTAGGGACGATCCATCCCTCATATATTATCTACTTCGGGCAAGATTCATGTCCAGGGGAGATCCATCCCTCAATATCAATGCGCTCACTGGGGGTGTAAAGACTCCGGAGGAGCCCTATTGGCCCAAGCGCTATATCAAGCCAACGAAGGCATGATCAGAAAATCGCTGCAGTGTGCAGTCCGATCTCATAACTGTCTCAATAACAGGCTCTCCGCCTCACTCAGTCATTACTCTCCAGTCTCACTCATATGACTCACAAATGTATAAATCAGCCCAAAACAATGATAAATATGCATATAATTAACAATTACTGAGACTGAGGCATGAAATGATATGCTATAACAGGATTGAGTATATGAAATCAAATAATCACAAAATGAGACAGTAATATACGACCACTCGGGTCTCAACATTTTCGGCGTGAAGCCTTAGCATTTATACTTAACATGATTCCTAACATGTTCACATTTACCACAATAATAGACATGCAGATATCAATCCGTAATAACTAATATACGGTGCCATGGGATGATCCAGGCCACAAATACTCAGTGCACGCCCGTCACTTGGCATGTGCCACCTCAATTATAGTCATATATCATATAGTTCGGGGTTTTGAACCCTCAGAACCAAGGTTGGAAACATTACTTAACTCAAAACCGGCTAAAATCCTAGCCCACAGTTCCCTTGCATCTAGACTCGGCCTCTGAATGCTCCGAATCTACCAAAAATAAGATTCATATTTATATGCCAAGGAACGAAGCCCAATCAGAATTTATCAAAATTACCCAAAAATTCCGAAATTGGCCAAATCCGACCCTTGGTCCCACGTCTCAGAATCCGATAAATTTTACATCACAAGAATCCTCATCCTCCCACGAGTCTATACATACCAAGAACATCAAAATCGGACCTCAAATGACCCCTCAAATCCCCATTTTAAAGTCTCTAATTACAAGCCCTAATTACCCAATTTTTGGTACTAATTTCCCACAAATTTTACCACTAATAAGTCCGTTAATCACATATAAACGAGTTTTAAGTCCAAAAGTCTTACTTCTACGAAGAACTCTCGAAATCCCTCTTCAAAACCCTTCAAAAGCTTCAAACCAGTGTAGAAATGGTGGAAGAATGACCCAAAAATCGCTAAGAGTCCTATTTATATGTTCTGCCCAGCGATGATCGCACCTGCGGTCCTTTTCTCGCACCTGCGGACCCTCACCTGCAGTCCCAGGTGCGCACCTGCACGTTTCACTTAAAAGGCCATTTTCCGCACCTGGGACAAATCCTCCGCACCTGCGACTCCGCGGGTGCGGCCCAAGTCTCCCACCTGTGACTTCCTTCATCCTGACCAAACTCCGCACTGCACATGCCTCTCCGCACCTGCGGCTACACCTCCGCAGGTGTGGCCACACCAGAAACATTGCACCAACAGCTTTTTCTGATGTATTATCTAATTTTAAATCCCCCGATGGCTGTCCGAAATCATCCCGAGCCCCTCGGGACCCCAACCAGAAATACCAACAAGTCATAAATGATCGCTCGGACTAAGTCGCACCCTCGGAACACTTGAAATTTGCACACACATCCAAAATGACCCTACGAACATGTTCCAACTTTCGGAATTCCATTCCGATCCCAATAGCTAATATTCCACTGCCGATCGAAAATCGCCAAAACTCAATTTGCGCCAATTCAAGCCTAATTTTACTCCGGGCCTCAAAACCACATTCCGATCACACTCCTAAGTCATAAATCACCAAACGAAGCTATCCGAGCTATGAAATCCACATTCCGAGGTCGTTTACCTAATAGTAAACTTCCAGTTGACTTTTCTAACCATAAAGCCAACTTAAGAGACTAAGTGTCTCTTTTCTCACCACGACCACTCCGAACCCGAACTAACCGACGCAACACATCATAATTAGGTTAAATAGCATGTGAGAAAGCTGAAACAAAGGAAACAGGGCTAATATCACGAAACGACCGGCCGGGTCGTTATATTCTCCCCTTCTTAAAGAAACGTTCGTCCTTGAACGGGTCTAGAAACATACCTGGAGTCTCTAACAAGTGAGGGTGTCTGCTCCACATCTCCAGCTCGGTCTCCCAGGTGGCCTCCTCCACTGGTTGCCCTCTCCACTGTACCTTTACTGAAGCTATATCCTTAGACCTCAACTTTCTGACCTGTCGATCCAAAATAGCCACGGGCTCCACCTCACATGACATATCACCCTCAAGCTGAACAGTGCTGAAGTCCAAAACATGAGACGGGTCACTAACATACTTCCGGAGCATCGAAACATGAAATACCGTATGAACACTCGATAAGCTGGGTGGCAAGCAGTGTTGAAAAAAGCGACCGCTTCTTCGCTTTAAGCGAGAAGCGAAGCGAAGCGAGGCTATGGGCGCTTCTACTGGTTGAAGCGGCTCTAGTAGATAAAAGCGTCCGCCTCTCTGTGAAAAGCGAGAAGCGAGAGAAGTGGGAAAAGCGATAGAAGCGTACGCTTTTTTATAAATCTGCCCAACAACCTTATTTTATTAAAATACTCAACAACCCTATTTTATTAAAATACCCAACAACCCTCTCTACTTCTTCGAAATCACTAGAGCCCAGAAACTAGGGTTCCCCTTTCAAGTCAGAACATCCACTTTCAACAGCAGCAACTTTCGATTTTCTTTCTTCAAGACTCAAGCAACTTTCAACAGCCCCGTTACCAGGTGTTACTAGGTATGTTTCTGCATTTAGTTTCATTCTTCTTTTTAAATGTCCAAAAGGCGTCGAAATGCTAGCGAATTTTTTGCAGAAAAATTCTGCCCAGTTCTGCTGATTTTCTGCCCATTTTCTGCCTATCTGCCCAAAAATTTGCCCAATTTCTGCCCAAAATTATATCCGTTATTCTTAGTACTTATTGTCTTTCTTATGTATATGTAGTTTTTCTTTTAAATGGCGCCAAAAGAAGATGGAAAAGACCCGGCTTGGTCTTACTCTGAAAGAGCCCACGAGAACAACAAGATGGCAATTAGATGTCTTTTTTGTGATAAGATTTCAAATGGGGGAATCTATCGTCAAAAAGCGCATCTAATTGGTGGTGATCCAAATGTCGCAGCTAATACTAAAGCTCCGGAGCATGTGAAGGAAGAATTGAAAGCATACCTTCGGAAAAAGAAAGAGTTAAAGACTCAAATGATTCATGAACAAGAACTTCATAATCTTGATGATGATGATGATGAAACAGAAGAAGGTGACGATGCTTCATCGCTTCCACCAAGATCACAAAAGCGGGGAAGGATGCTTCCACCAATGTCTTCTAGTTGTGGATCTACCGGCAAGACCAAAGGTCCTATGGATTGTTACTTCCCGCAAAAATCTAGAGATAAGGGAGGAAAAAGGTGATGTTCAAATTGATGCCAAAGCGATTTTGAGGGATCGTGCAGTTACAATGTTTTCCCGGTGGATGTATGATGCAGGTCTTCCTTTTAATTGTGTTAATTATACTGACACTTTTGCTGCTTTTATTGAGGCCGTAGGCCAATATGGTCCAGGAATGAAGCCTCCAACTTATTATGAAGTTAGAGGGCCATATCTAAAAAAAAAGGTGACAGAGGTAAACAAAATCGTGGAGGAGCACAAAATAGAATGGAACAAGTTTGGTTGTTCCATTATGATGGATAAGTGGACGGCGAGAAATGGAAAAATGATCATCAATATCTTGGTGAATTCTCCTAAGGGAAGCCTGTTTCTTGAGTCCGTTGATGCAAGTGACTCTTCGACTGATTCAACCAAAATGTACTCCTTGTTCAAGAATACAATAGACTCTATTGGAGCAGAAAATGTTGTTCAAGTTGTCACGGACAACGCCAGTGAAAATGTTAAAGCTGGTGATTTGTTGTCTGTTGGGTACACGCATATCTATTGGACTCCGTGTGCAGCACTTTCTATTAATTTGATCTTTGGTGACATTTTCAAGGAAAGACCCTTCAGTACTGTCTTTAATCAGGCAATTAGAGTGCATTCCTATATTGTTCAAAGGCCTTTGTTATTGAACATGATGAAGAGATTCACTAAGCAAAGAAGCTTGGTGAAACCTGCAAAGACAAGATTTGCTATTGCTTTCTTGATTTTTCATAGGATGTATGAGCAAAAAAGAAATTTGAAGAAGTTGTTTGTTTCAAATGAGTACACTAGCAGTGCCTGTGGAAGGGAAACTCGAGGGAGAGAATCTGTAGATATTATACTTTCTCCTTCATTCTGGAACAATGTGGTTCATGCATTGAAGATTGGCGGTCCTTTAGTTAAAGTGCTTCGTTTGGTGGATGGGGAGCAAAGGCCACCAATGGGCTACCTGTATGAAGCAATTGATAGGGAAAAGGAGGCTATTCAAGCCTCTTTTAGTGATCAAAGAAAATACAAAAGAGTCTTTGAGATCATAGATAAAAGGTGGGATAGCAAGCTTCATAGCCCTTTGCATGCAACAGGACTTGTTTTGAACTCGGAACTGTTTTATGACAATGAAGCGAGGATTCTAGGAGATGAACCTTTGTGGGATAGATACTATGAATGTATTGAGAGGTTGATTCCTGAAAAATCCGTGCAAGATAAAATAACAGAGCAATTTTGTATTTATAGAGATGCTGAGCAACTTTTTGGAAAAAGCATGGCAATTAGACAAAGAAAGACAAAGTCACCTGGTGAGCGAGTGCTTATATGTCGTTTTATAGTTAATAAGTTATTTCCTTATCAATATTATGTTTTGAAAATTTGTTCTACTTCTACAGTTGAATGGTGGAAGAAATATAGTCATTCCACTCCAGATTTACAAAAGTTTGCCATCAAGGTTCTAAGTCTAACATGTAGTTCATCCGGGTGTGAAAGGAATTGGAGCATGTTTGAGCATGTAAGAACTAAGAAGAAAGATTTAGTATATTGAGATAATTAAATTATATCTCAATTGTCCTAATCTTACTAATTACTTATTATTTGCAGATTCATACCAAAAAGAGGAACAAACTAACCTTGAAGTGTCTCAATGATCTAGTCTTCATTAAGTACAATAGAACATTGAGGCGTCGTTACAACGCTCGCTATGTAATTGATCCAATTAGTTTGGACAACATTGATGATGCTAATGAATGGCTAACTGGAGTCCCGGAAGATTATGCAGATGAAGAAGCATTTGAGGATATTTCTGATTTCACTTGGTGTGATGTTGCGGAGGCGCGTGGAATTGGGGAGAGGTTTTATGGTTTGAGGGGGAGTACCTAAACTTCAAGTTCACAGAGGAAGGGAAAAGAAACATCTACTTTGTCCCTAGTTGATGATGATGAAGAAGAAGTTGAAGAAGATGACGAGTAATTTAATAATGATAGTGAAATACAAGAATTTGACAATCTTGTAGAAGAATATGATGCTCATTTTGTGCTTTAATTGATGCTACTCTTTAGTTTTTTAATTGAAGTATTGAACATTTGCTTAAAATTACATGTTTTGTCTATGCACTACTTATTTTAATTTTTTTTTTCAAATTCCGTTTCACTTAAAAAAGCGAGCGCTTTGCTTCTCGCTTCTCATGAAATGGGAGTTGTCGCTTTTTCTCGCTCTTCACAACACTGCTGGCAAGTAAAGTCTATAAGCCACCTCACCAACTCTCTGAAGCACCTCAAAAGGTCCAATGAACCGAGGACTCAAACTTGCCCCTCTTCCTGAACCGCACAACACCCTTCATGGGCGACACCTTCAGTAGAACCTTCTCTCCAACCATAAAAGACACATCCCGGACCTTCCGGTCTGCATAACTCTTCTGCCTAGACTGCTCGTGCGAAGCCGCTCCTGAATCAACGTCACCTTATCCAACGCATCCTGAACCAAATCTGTGCCTAATAGCCTGGCCTCACCTGGCTCGAACCAACCAACATGAGATCTACACCTCCTCCCATATGAAGCCTTATACGGAGCCATCTGGATACTCGAATGATAACTATTATTATAAGCAAACTCTGCGAGTGGCAGAAACTGGTCCCATGAACCCCCAAAATCAATGACACAGGAACGCAACATGTCCTCCAGAATCTGAATAGTACGCTCTGACTGCCCGTCGGTCCGAGGATGAAACGCTGTGCTCAACTCCACCTGAGTACCCAACTCTCTCTGCACGGCCCTCCAAAACTGGGATGTGAACTGAGTACCTCTGTCGGAAATGATAGAAACTGGAACCCCACGCAACCGGACAATCTCTTTGATATAAATCTTAGCTAACCGCTCCGAAGAATAAGTAGTACCATTAGGAATGAAGTGCACGGACTTGGTCAACCGATCCACAATAACCCATATAGCATCGAACCTCCTCGAAGTCCGTGGGAGTCCAACTACAAGTCCATGGTGATCCGCTCCCACTTCCACTCCGGAATATCTAACCTCTGGTGCAATCCACCTGGTCTCTGGTGCTCATACTTGACCTGCTGACAGTTGAGACACCGAGCTACAAACTCAAAAATATCCTTCTTCATCCGCCTCCACCAGTAATGTTGTCTCAGATCCTGATACATCTTCACATCACTCGGATGGATGGAATACCGCGAGCATGGGCCTCTGCTAGAATCAAATCTCGAAGCCCATCCACATTGGGTACACAAATCCGACCCTTCATCCTCATAACCCCATCATCATCAATCACTACATCCCTGGCATCACCTCGCCGGACCCTGTCCTGAAAAACGAGCAAGTGTGGGTCATCATACTGGCGCTCTCTGACCCGGTCATAAAGAGAAGACCTGGAAGCTACATGAGCTAATACCATACTGGGCTCTGATAGATCCAATCTCACCAACTGGCCTTCTAAGGCCTGAACATCAAGTGCTAATGATCTCTCTGCTGCTGGAAGATATGCTAGACTCCCTAAACTCTCTGCTCTGCGACTCGGGGCATCGGCCACTACGTTGGTCTTCCCCGGATGGTATAGAATAGTGATATCATATTCCTTGAGAAGCTCCAACCATCTCCTCTGACGCATATTCAAATCCTTCTGTTTAAACATGTGATGCAGACTACGGTGATCAGATGAGTGAAAACCTCACAATGCACCCCATACAAATAATGACGTCAAATCTTCAAGGTGTGAACAATGGCTGCTAGCTCGAGATCGTGCACTGGGTAATTCTTCTCATGAGTCTTCAACTGGCGCGAGGCGTAGGAAATCACCCTACCCTCCTGCATCAAAACAAAACCGATGCCTATCCTCGAGGCATCACAATATACGGTATAAAAACCTAAAGCTGATGGCGACACTAATACTGGAGCTGAGGTCAATGCAGTCTTGAGCTTCTGAAAGCTCTCCTCACACTCGTCCGACCACCTTAATGGAGCACTCTTCTGGATCAATTTGGTCAAGGGCGAAGCAGTAGAAGAAAACCCCTTCACAAAGTGACGGTAATATCCCGCCAAACCAAGGAAACTCCTAATCTCTGTAGCTGAAGATGGTCTGGGCCAACTCTACACCGCCTATATCTTCTTCAGATCAACCTGAATACCCTCACTGGACACCACGTGTCCCAAGAAAGCTACTGAGCCAAGCCAAAACTCACACTTGGATAACTTCGCATAAAGCTTCTCCTCCTTCAATCTCTGTAAAACAACTCTCAAATGCTGAGCATGCTTCTTCCTGGCTATGAGAATACACCAGGATGTCATCAATGAACACTATGACAAAAGAATCCAAGTACGGCTGAAACACGTTGTTCATCAAATGCATGAACGTTGCTGGGGAATTGGTCAGCCCAAAAGACATCACCATAAACTCATAATGACCATAACGAGTCCTGATAGTTGTCTTGGGAATATCAGAATCCCGAATCTTCAGCTGATGATACCTGGATCTCAAATCAATGTTAGAGAACACCCTAGCTCCCTGAAGTGGTCAAACAAATCATCAATGTGAGGCAAATGATACTTATTCTTGATGGTAACCTTGTTCAACTACTGTAATCAATACACATCCTCATGGAACCATCCTTCTTCTTTACAAACAACACCAGTGCACCCCAAGGTGACAGACTAGGCCGAATAAATCCCTTATTAAGGAGTTCCTGAAGCTGATCCTTCAATTCCTTTAACTCCGTCGGTGCCGTACTATACGGTGGAATAGAGATAGGCTGAGTGCCCGACGCCAAATCAATACCAAAATCAATATCCCTGTCAGGTGGCATGCCTGGCAGGTCAGTAGGAAACACGTCCGGAAAATCACGAACCACAGGAATAGAATCAATAGTGGGAGTCTCAACACTGACATCCCTCACAAAAGCCAAATACGATAAACACCCTTTTTCTACCATACGCTGGGCCTTCAGGTAAGAAATCACCCTACTAGGCACATACTCAATAGAACCTCTCCACTCAACTCTCGAAAATCTTGGCATCGCTAAGGTCATGGTCTTAGCGTGGCAATCAAGAACAGCATGACACAGAGATAACCAATCCATGCCCAATATCACATCAAAATCAACCATGCTAAGCAACAATAGGTCCACTCGAGTCTCCAGACCCCCAATAGATATCACACACGACCGATACACATGGTCCACAGTAATAGTATCGCCCAGCGGAGTCGACACATGAACAGAAGTAACTAAAGACTCATGGGGCATATCCATAAAATGGGCAAAGTAAGATGAAACATAAGAATACGTGGAACCAGGATCAAATAAGACCGAAGCATCTCGGTGACAAACTAAGACAATACCTGTAATCACTACATCTAAGTCTATATTATCTGGTCTGGCTGGGAGTGCATAAAAACGAGCCTGACCTCCCCCTCTAGGGCGGCCTCTAGCTGACTGACCCCCCACCCCTAGCTGCCTGGGCGGGTGGTGTAGTAACTGGTGCTGATGCTGAAGGCTGGCTCCTCTGCTGGAATGAACCACCCGAAAGACGGGGACAATACCTCTTGATATGACCCGGATCACCACACTCAAAGCAACCCCTCTCAGCAAATGACGGTGGGGACTAAAGGGAAATCCTAGAACCAGAATAACTACTAGAAGAACCATGCGCTGAGGAACCCTGAACTGATAGCGACCGAGATGAACTATGGGCTGGAAAAGCACTGAATGATGAACGACCCAGATGAGAGCTGCGGGGACCATGCCCCGATTAAGCACCACTGTAGGCTGGCGGACTGGCTGAGGAGGCCTAAATGAATGACCTCTGTTGTGCTGAGACTGACCTCCTGAATGAACACCACCGAAACTACCAGACCCTCGAGTCCTCTTGGCCTCCCTCTCCACTCGCTCCTGGCGGCGAACCGACTCAATCTCTCTAGCAATGTCAACCACCTTCTCAAAAGAAGCACCAGATACCCTCTCCCTAGTCAGAAAAATCTGAAGATGATAAGTGAGGCCATCAACGAACCTCCTGATCCTCTCCCTATCTGTGGGAACTAACCAAATAGCATGACGGGCTAACTCGGAGAACCTCATCTCATACTGCATCACGTTCATGTCCGCCTGACGCAATTGCTCGAACTCTCTGCGCAGCTCCTCCCTGCGTGACTGCGGTACATACTTCTCCAAGATGAGAATGGAGAACTGATGCCAGGTAAGGGGCACTGCATCAACAGGTCTACGCCTCTCATAGGCCTCCCACCAAGCAAGTGCATCTCCTGAGAACTGGAAGGTAGTTAATGGGACCCCACTGGCCTCAAATATCCCTACTGTGCGAAGAATCCTCTGACACTTGTCCAAACAGCCCTGGGCATCCTCGCCCTCAGTACCACTAAAAATCGGAGGCTGAAGTCTACTAAACCTCTCCAACCTGCGCTGCTCGTCATCTGCCAAAGCTGCGACCACAAAATCCTTGGCTGAGGTAATCGGCTGAAGTCGAGCTGCCCCGGGTGTCTGAAGCTCCTAGGTAACCTACTCAGGTGTCCGGGCAGCTGGAATCTGAGTGCCTCCCCCGACCTGAGAAGTAGCGGCAGTAGTAGATATAGCGATTGCATGTGAGAGACTGGTGCACACAGTCAGAATCTGAGCAAGGGTCTCCTGAAGACCCGGAATCAAAATAGGCATTGCCGGTGCCTGATCCTGTTCCGCTGGAATCACAACAGCGGGAACCTGGTCCTGAATAGTAGGAGGGTCCACAGGTACTGCCTCGGCTACTGCGCGGGCTGCACCCCTCCCTCTGCCACGGCCTCGACCACGGCCTCGACCCCTCGCCGGTCCAGCTGGTGTCTGATCACCCCGATCGGTAGCGCGAGTCCTCACCATCTGTGAGAGAATGAAACAACGGAAGTTTAGTTCCAGAAATCAACAGATTCGCACAACAAAATTCAAGAATGTGAGATTTTTCCTAAGGGTTCTATAGCCTCTCGAAGATAAATACAGACGTCTCCGTACCGATCCGCAAGACTCTACTAAACCTGATCATGACTGGTGAGACCTATCTAACCTAGAACTCTGATACCAACTTGTCACGATCCCAAATATCCGGTCGTGATGGCACCTATCGTGAAATCAGGCAAGCCACACATTTCATTTGTTACCAAAATTTCTTAGAAAAATCCATTATATTTGAAGCAAAAGTCTCATATTTATAAAGCATTTAAGAGTTTAATCATCATTGAAAACATAAGTAAGAGATAACCCGAACCCAGATCTAGTGTCACCGAGTCATGAGCTACTACATCGAATGTCAAAATACAATGCCGACATAAAGTTGTCTGAAATAACTAAATAAGACAGGAAGATAGAGAAGGAGATAATCGAGGCTGCGATCGCCAGCTGCTACCTCGATGCCTCCAAAGGAACTCTGACTGCAGCTCAGCAACCACTACCGGGTCCCGCTGTACCTGGATCTGCACACAAGGTGCAGGGGGTAACTTGAGTACACCAACTCAGAAGTAACGAACCCAAACTACGGGCTGAGAGGTAGTGACGGACTAAACCTCAATAATAGTAATGAAAACAATATACAGGATTTAGGCATGCTCACAGTTTCAACAGATAATGAAAACATAATATGACTGATATGATAAGTAACCCAAGTATATCTCAGTAATCTACATACCAATGTATCAACTGTGTGGAAATGCACATAGTGCTCACAGCTCTCACATAGAAGTCCACTCAATACTGTATATGGCTCTCAGGCCCAGGGAAAATCCATCCCGGAATAACCATAAACACCGGTGACTGTAGTCACTCAATACTGAGGAAAAAGGCCAATCCAGCCCCTACGGAGAAGATCCATCTCCGGAATACAACACTCGGACAAGATCCATGTCCGGGGAAGATCCATCCCTCATATATCATCAACTTCGGACAAGATTCATGTCCAGGGAAGATCCATCCCTCAATATCAATGCGCTCACTGGGGGTGTAAAGACTCCGGAGGGGCCCTATTTGCCAAAGCGCTATATTGAGCCAACAAAGGCATGATCAGAGTATCGCTGGAGTGTGCAGTGCGATCTCATAACTGTCTCAATAACAGGCTCTCAGCCTCACTCAGTCATTACTCTCCAATCTCACTCATATGACTCACATATGTATAAATCAGCCCAAAACAATGATAAATATGGATATAACTAATAATTACTGAGATTGAGGCATGAAATGATATGCTATAACATGACTAAATATATGTCACGACCCAATTTGGAAGTCGTGATGGCGTCTGTCGTGGAACCAGGCAAGCCTTCCTTTTAACTAAGCTAAATTCAATTTCCAATAAAAATGTGATTTTTAAACGAATTTATTAATAATACTAAGAATCTGAAGTTTAAAACAATGTGTGAAAAACTAAATTTAAACCTCCAACCCTGTATCTGGTGTCACTCAGTCATGAGCTACTATAACATAAAGCAAAAGAAAAGGAGAAATGGACAACATTGTCTCAAAATAAAGAACAACAGGTAGAATAAGAAAGAGAAGAAGAGGTCGCGATCGCCAACTGCTACCTCGACAACTCCAATAGAAACGTTGACCGCTGCTCAATATCCGCTACCGGGTCCCGATGTACCTGGATCTGCACACAAGGTGCAGGGGGTAACGTGAGTACACCAACTCAGAAGTAACGAACCCAAACTATGGGCTGAGAAGTAGTGACGGACAAAACCTCAATTATGTTACATAAATATTATGCAGAATTTAGACATGCTAACAGTTTATCAGGATGAGAAAATATGCCAAGTATGCCAGTATAATCTACATGCCATCATAAAATACATGCTATGAAACCAGTATGGATATGCACATAGTGCTCACAGCTCTCCCACAGAAGTCCACTCAGTACTATATATGGCTCTCAGGCCCTGGGAAGTTTCATCCCGGTATATGCATAAACACCGGTGACCGTAGTCACTCTGTACTGAGGAAGAAAGCCAATCCAGCCCCCCACGGAGAAGATCCATCTCCGGAATACAACACTCGGACAATTTCCATATCCAGGGAAGATCCATCCCTCTCATAACGTCAGCTTCAGACAAGATCCATGCCCAGAGAAGATCCGTCCCTCTCATAACCTCAGTTTCAGACAAGATCCATGCCTAGGGAAGATCCATCCCTCGATATCACTGCGCTCACTGGGGGTGTAAAGACTCCGGAGGGGCCCTAGTGGCCCAAGCGCCATATCAAGCCAACGACGCCATGATTTAAATATCACTGCAGTGTGCAGTCCATTCTCATAACTGTCTCAATAATAGGCTCTCGGCCTTACTCAGTCATTACTCTTCAGTCTCACTCACATGGATTACAATTGCTTCCGTCAGCCCGAAACAGTGATAAATATGCATGTAATTAACAATACTGAGACTGGGATATGAAATGATATGCTATAACAGGACTGAGTACATGACATCAAATAATCACAACATTAGGCAGCAATATATGACCTCTTAGGTCTCAGCATTTCCGGCGTGAAGCCTAGCATTTAGATTTAACATGATTTCTAACATGTTCACAATTACCACATTAATAGATGCACAGATATCATAATGGAATAATCACTAAGTAGGGCCATGGGATAAGCCAGGCCAAAAATACCCGGTGCACGCCCTCACGCCCGTCACTTGGCATGTGCGTCATCTCAACAATAGTCATAAATCATTTAGCTCGGGGTTTCGAACCCTCAAAACCAAGTTTGGAAACGTTACTTACCTCAAAATCGGCTAAAATACTATTCCGCAGTGCTTTTGCCTCTAAATTCGGCCTCTGAGTGCTCCAAATCTACCAAGTTCAGATTTTTATCATCAAATTATGCTTAAGGAGTGAATCCCAATCGAAAAATATCAATTTAGCTCAAAAACCTGAATTTGGTCAAAACTGGACCCCCGGGCCCACGTCCCGAAACACATGAATTTTTATATCAAACTGTTACTCATCATCCCACGAGTCCGTACATATAAAGAACACTAAAATCGGAGTTCGTTTGACCCCTCAAATAAATCCCTTAAGGTCTCAAAATCTCAAGCCCAAAAATCCAATTTTTCTACTGATTTTCCATGAATTTACAATGGTTTTATGTTCTATAATCATCCATGATCGAGTTTTAATAATCATAACACTTACCTCTACAAAGAACAAGGATTTCCCTCTTCAAAATTCTTCCCCAAAGCTCTTTTCCGTACAACAATGGTGTAAAATAAGGTTTAAGTCGCGGAAGGGTTTATTTAAATATGCCCAGTGATTTCTTCACCGCGATCGCGGACTCCTTGTCGTGATCGCGGAGCACCACTCTTCAACCCCACGCGAGCGCAGCTTCCCTCACGCGATCGCGAAGACCAATCAACCTCGCCCCCACGCGCCTGCCTTATCCCTATGCGATTGCGATCCCCTGCACGCGATCGCGATGCCTGCCTTGCTCGACCTCTGCGAGCGCGAGCCCACTTATGCGATCGCAGAGTGTAAATCCTACCCCCTCTCAAAATTCTCTATGCGATCGCGACTCCCTTCATGCGATCGCAGAGAGTAAAAATCTGTTGCATTGACACCAGAAAAACCAGCAATTGGTCTAAGTCCAAAATGCCCTTAACCAACCGAAATATATCCCGAGCCCTTCGGGAACCCAACCAAAGTTACCAACACATCCCATAACATCATTCAAACTTAGTTGCACTCTCACAATACCAAAACTAACATCAAAACACCAAATTTACATCGGATTCAAGCCTAAGAACTTTGAAATTTCTAAAATCCACCAATGATGCCGAAACTATCCAAAACAACTCCGATTGACTTGAAATTTTGCAGACGCATCCAAAATGACATTACGAACTTGTTCCAACTTTTGGAATTCCATTCCGACCCTGATAGCCTATTTTCCACTACCGACCGGTAATCACCAAAAACTAACTTTCGCCAAATTCAAGCCTAATTTTACACCGGACGTCCCAAAATTATTCTGAACACACTCCTAAGTCCCAAATCACGTAACGAAGCTATTCGAACCATAAAATCTGCATTCCGAGGTTGTTTGCCAATAAGTCAACTCTTAGTTGACTGTTCTCATTTTAAGGTTATTCTTAAGGACTAAGTGGCTAAACTCTCACTACAACCATTCTGATTTCAAGCCTACCAACTCTAACACATCAATGACAGTATAACCAAACTATGAAAAGTCGAGAATAGTAATTATAATGCAGGTTCTACGTAACGACGGATCGGGTCGTTACATTCTCCTCCTCTTAAACAAACGTTCGTCCTCGAACGTGCCAAGGATTGTTCCAAAAGCCATCGACCGCCGAATAACCTTACCATGCACACACCCGGGTGTCCAGATCCCTAATAGGTACCACACACAACCGACACACGCGGTCCGTAACAACAACATCACTCACCAGGGCGAGCACATGAACAGATGTAACAAAAGATTCACGGGGCGTATCCAGAGAATGGTCTAGATTATGATGAACATGTGAATATGAAAAACCAGAATCAATAAAAAAAAACTTAAGCTTCTTTTGACAGACTGAAACAATACCTGGGATTACGGCATCAGAAGCCATCTCATCCGATCAGGCTGGGAATGCATAAAATCGGGCCTGATCACCACCGGATCGACCTCCCCCTCTTGGATGACCTCTAACTGCCTGACCCCTACCTCTAGCTGCCTGGGCGGGCGGTGCAGCTACTGATTCTGAAATCGCGGGCTGACTCCTCTGCTGATAAGTACCTCTAGCAAGACGAGGGCAAAACCTCTTAATATGGACCACATCTCCACACTCAAAGAAACCTCTCTCGTAGAATGGCACTGGGGACTGAATTGAACCCTTAGCACCAGGATAACCACTGGAAGAACCAGACATAGATGAATTCTGAACCGATGGTGCCCAAGATGAACTCTGAGCTGGCAGAGCACTGAAAGATGGTTGCACCTGATGCGAACTATGAGGATTGTGACCAACCGATCCACCACGATAACCTGAGCGACTTCGCTGAGCCTGCCTGAATGGACGGCCTCCGCCAGGCTGAGGCTGCCCCCCTGAAGGAACCCCACCAAAATTCCCAGATCCTCGAGACCTCTTGGCCTCCCTCTCGATCCGCTCCTGGAGGTGAACCAACTCAATATCTCTGGCAATGTCAACCACCTCCTCAAAAGAAGCGCCAGATACCCTCTCCCTAGTCAGAAAAACTCGAAGCTGATAAGTAAGACCATCAACGAACCTCCTGATTCTCTCCCTATCCGTGGGAACTATCCAAATAGCATGACCGGCCAACTCGGAGAACCTCATCTCATACTGTGTCATGGTCATGTCCTCCTGGCGTAACTGTTCGAACTCCCTGCGGGACTGCGGTATATAGTTCTCCAAGAATAGAATGGATAATTGACGCCAGGTAAGGGGCGATGCATCAGCGGGTCTACGCCTCTCATAGGCCTCCCACCAAGCAAGTGCGGCTCCTGAAAACTGGAATGTAGTAAATGGACCCTACTAGCCTTCAGTATCCTTGTTGTGCGAATGATCCTCTAACACTTGTCCAAAAATCCCTGGGCGTCCTCGCCCTCAGTACCACTAAAAATCGGAGGCTGGAGTTTGCTGTACCTCTCCAACCTATGCTGCTCATCATCCGCTAAAGCTGGGACCACATAATCCTGGGCTACGACAACCGGCTGAACTGGGACTGTCCCAGGTGTCTGAAGCCCCTAGTTAACTTGCTCAGGTGTCTGGGCAGCTGGAGTCTGAGTGCCTCCCCCGGCCTGAGAAGTAGTAGCAGTAGAAGACACGGCGACGGCCAGTTCCAGGCTGGTGCACTCCGTCAAAATCTGGGCTAGGGTCTCCTGAAGACCCAGAATCACAATGGGCACTGCTGGTGCCTGAGCCTCTCCCGCTGGGACCTCAACTGTGGGGACCTGATCATGAGTAGTGGGAGGGTCCACAGGTACTGCCCCGGCTGCTAAGCGGGATGCACCCCTCCCTCAACCTCGGCCTCGACCTCCAGCTGGTCCTACTGGTGTCTGATTACCACGATCGGTAGCACGAGTCCTCACCATCTGTGAGAGAATGAAAACAACAGAAGTATAGTTTCAGAGTTCAACAGAGTCGCACGACATAGTTCAAAGAATGTGAGATTTTTCCTAAAGGTTCTGCAGCCTCTCGAAGATAAGTATAGACGTCTCCGTACCAATCCGCAAGACTCTACTAAACCTGCTTATGACTGGTGAGACCTATTTAACCTAGCGCTCTGATACCATCTTGTCACGACCCAATTTTGGAGTCGTGATGGCGCCTGTCGTGGAACCAGGCAAGCCTCCCCTTTTAACTAAGCTAAATTCAATTTCCAATAAAAATATTATTTTTAGACGAATTTATTAATAATACTAAGAATCTGAAGTTTAAAATAATGTGTGAAAAACTAAATTTAAACCTCCAACCCCGTATCTGGTGTCACTCAGCCATGAGCTACTATAACATAAAGCAAAAGAAAATGAGAAATGGACAACATTGTCTCAAAATAAAGAACAACAGGTAGAATAAGAAAGAGAAGACGAGGTCGCGATCGCCAGCTGCTAACTCGACAACTCCAATAGAAACGCTGACCGTTGTCTCAATATCTGCTACCGGGTCCCGATGTACCTGGATCTGCACACAAGGTGCATGGGGTAACGTGAGTACACCAACTCAGAAGTAACGAACCCAAACTATGGGCTTAGATTATACTGGCATACTTGGCCTCGGCCTCGACCTCGGCCTCGACCTCTAGCTGGTTCTGCTGGTGTCTGATTACCATGATCGGTAGCACGAGTCCTCACCATCTGTGAGAGAATGAAAACAACAGAAGTATAGTTTCAGAGTTCAACAGAGTCGCACGACATAATTCAAAGAATGTGAGATTTTTCCTAAAGGTTCTGCAGCCTCTCGAAGATAAGTATAGACGTCTTCGTACCGATACGCAAGACTCTACTAAACCTGCTCATGACTGGTGAGACCTATTTAACCTAGCGCTCTGATACCATCTTGTCACGACCCAATTTTGGAGTCGTGATGGTGCTTGTCGTGGAACCAGGCAAGCCTCCCCTTTTAACTAAGCTAAATTCAATTTCCAATAAAAATATGATTTTTAGACGAATTTATTAATGATACTAAGACTCTGAAGTTTAAAATAATGTGTGAAAAACTAGATTTAAACCTCCAACCCCGTATCTGGTGTCACTCAGTCATGAGCTACTATAACATAAAGCAAAAGAAAAGGAGAAATGGACAACATTGTCTCAAAATAAAGAACAACAGGTAGAATAAGAAAGAGAAGATGAGGTTGCGATCGCCAGCTGCTTCCTCGACAACTCTAATAGAAACGCTGACCATTGTCTCAATATCCGCTACCGGGTCCCGATGTACCTGGATCTGCACACAAGGTGCAGGGGGTAACGTGAGTACACCAACTCAGAAGTAACGAACCCAAACTATGGGCTGAGAAGTAGTGACGAACAAAACCTCAATTATGTTACAATAAATATTATGCAGAATTTAGACATGCTAACAGTTTATCAGGATGAGAAAATATGCCAAGTATGCCAGTATAATCTACATGTCATCATAAAATACATGCTATGAAACCAGTATGGATATGCACATAGTGCTCACAGCTCTCCCACAGAAGTCCACTCAGTACTATATATGGCTCTCAGGCCCAGGGAAGTCCATCCCGGAATATGCATAAACACCGGTGACCGTAGTCACTCCGTACTGAGGAAGAAGGCCAATCCAGCCCCCCACGGAGAAGATCCATCTCCGGAATACAATACTCGGACAATTTCCATATCCAGGGAAGATCTATCCCTCTCATAACATCAGCTTCAGACAAGATCCATGCCCAGGGAAGATCCATCCCTCTCATAACCTCAGCTTCGGAGAAGATCTATGCCCAGGGAAGATCCATCCCTCGATATCACTGCGCTCACTGGGGGTGTAAAGACTTCGGAAGGGCCCTAGTGGCCCAAGCGCCATATCAAGCTAACGAAGGCATGATTTAAATATCGCTGCTGTCACACCTCCTTTATACGCCCCAAAGGGGGTACGGGAGTTTTTCCACTTAAAGTGACATTATTCGAAATGGGATTTTTTTTTTATTATTAGAGTCGCCACTTGGAATAGTTTATTTGGTGTCCCAAGTCACCGGTTTAAATCCCAAATTGAGGAATTTTGACTCTGTTTAAATTGTCTGCGAACCAGAAATCCGGGTAAGGAATTCTGTTAACCCGGGAGAAGGTGTTAGGCACTCCCGAATTCCGTGGTTCTAGCACGGTCGCTTAATGATTAAACTTGGCTTAAATTGTTTAATTACTCACTTTTAGGATCTATATATATTTGTATTTTTTAACGTTTCTTATTATTCGATTATCTAAATAATTAACTCAATACGAGTCACGCGTACGTATACTCGTTTTTAGTTTGACGTATCAAGAATCATGTCACGCATATGATACGAGACTAAATCGCATAGTTTAATCACGTGATATACCTTACATCTTTATACGTATTAATGATAAAAAAAAAATAATATACTTGTGAAGTGCTTAATGGAATTTATTCCATGTGTAGGTGAAGTGGAGATGAAATGGAGCTTAAAAGGATGCAACTACGTCGGAACATACGTAAGAGGAGACACCCGGGCAATAGCCGGACGACGAAACCAAACAACTTGGCCCTGCCTGGCGTTAGCCAGGCGTTAGGGCTGAAA
>ML383160.1:7303-108657 GCA_005239525.1 Nicotiana knightiana | reverse complement strand
GAAAAAAAAGAAATAAATGAACACTTGTGGTGTGTTGAAAGAAAAATATATGTGGTGACTCTTAATGTAATTGTGCTTAAAGAAGTATGGGGTAATAACATCGATGTGGAGGTGGAGTTTGGCTTACTATAAGTGTGAGGTTGAAAAGCTATAGTATGTGTATTAAAAGGCTTAGGGAGGTGTAGTCACTTTTATATCCAAATGTATCCTACCTGTCCCGCAGCCTACATTACAACCAAATAAAGTCCTACTTGATCCTAGACTGAATGAGCTCGATTAGTAGAGTAGTACACTACGGGCAAGCCTATGGTGCATCTTTTGTGGCATATGAATGTTATTTCTGAGAGTGAGTGAATTCTTTCTATCTTAAGTTCCTATGTTTTTAAATTTCATTGTGTGTGGAACTAACTCTTGGATATGGTGAGGGCACATGATTCACGAAAGGAAAGGTAATGTTGTCGACCTCTAAGTTAGAGTAGTGAGTGGATTGTGAATAAAACATGGTATATGTGAGTCGACTATTGAGGCGAGGATGTCACACCTCTGTGCTTGAAATGTTTTAAATATTCTTGGTATAACATGTTAAGAGATTTGCTTAATAAAGTTGTGTACATGAGTGTAGTTTGATTGCTCGAGGACGAGCAAAGGTTTAAGTGTGGGGTCTTGATGCGAGACTAAATTGCATAGTTTAACATGTGATATACCTTACATTTTATGCGCATTAATGATAAAATTACACTTGTTATGTGCTTAATGGAGTTTATTTCATGTGTAGGTGAAGTGGAGATGGAAACGGAGCTAAAAGGATGCAAATACGTCGAAAAATACGCGAAAGGAGACACCCGGGCGATAGCCGGGCGACAGAGCCAAACACACTGACCCTGCCTGGCGTTAGCCAGGCGTTTGGGCTGAAACGCCAGCCCCACCCTGGCGTTAGCCAGGCGTTTGGGCTGAAACGCCAGCCCTGGCCTGGCGTTAGCCAGGCGTTTGGGTCCAAACGCCAGGTCCCCAGTTCGGCCAGAAATCGAGTTTTGACGGGTTTAAGTGTTTTCTAATTGAAATAGAAGTCTCCTACACGGTTAGGGTTCACCCTAAACCTATAAATAGACTCCTAAAACACAACTACAAAGAGAGATTCACAGGGATACACAGAGATTCGAGTTTAGAGTGAATCGAAGGCAAAACATCAATTTGTACATATTTTCTTCCTTACTTTGTAGTTTAATTATGCAAGTTGTTTTAGATTTTATTCTTATGAATTTGTTTAGCTAATTTCTTGTGGAACCCGTTGGGGAATAAACTTATTGTGATATTAATATAGCTTTGATTGGTTGATTAAACTCTATTTGTTCAACTACGTTCTTGTTGTAGTTGATTGAAGGGCCATCAATTAGCTGTGCCTATTTATTATGTATCTACTTGAGAGAGAGTGAATATTTAGGTAGTTATTTGAACAACATCACTCCCGGATTATAGACGAAAGTCATAACCGAGGGTTTAGAGGTTGGATTAGAGATAACGATACCTCGGGTGCAATCTAAAGTGAACTGTAATGCAATCTAGCTAGCGTAACTTGAGAGAGTGCGTCTAGTAAATTATCATAATTACTTGAGAGAGATTTATGGTAGATAGAGTGTTCATGATTGATAGAAACAACTAATCAAGCTATATGAAGTATCCGAGAAGTAAATTCACCGACGGGGGAAACCATAACCTTAGATCTTTATTACAATTGTTTACATCTTAACGTAGTTAATCTTTAGTTTTAATCTTTAGACATAGTAATTTAAATAACCTCAAGTGACAGTTGAGTATTCTAACAGCTTGCTTGATATGAAATTCCCTGTGGGATCGACTATGGGCATAATACCCCGGATTATATTTGCAACGCCCGCTTAGTCTTTTATTAGACATAGTTGAGCGTGATCAAAATTTTGGACTCCGATTTGATCATCAAGCAGGCTCAGTGAGAGTGGGAAACTCGAGATGTTAAGCTCCTTCCCTACAGACAACATGTGGAAGATCTTAGCAAATGATTCAAAACTGTCGAGTTCAGATATATTCCTCGGCGCCACAACGAGTTAGCCGATGCGTTGGCTACCCTAGCTGCAATGCTGCCATATCCGGGTATGTTCACATCGACCCGTTAGAAATTCAAATCAAGGAAAGGCATGGTTATTGCAACACGGTCGAAGTAGAACCCGACGTGCGACCATGGTATCATGATATCAAAAGATTCTTGAAGACAAAAGAATATCCAGAGCAGGCCAACGGAGACCAAAAGAGAACCATTCGAAGGCTCGCTAGCAGTTTCTTCCTAAGTGGGGAAGTACTGTATAAAAGGACTCCCGATCTAAATCTATTAAGATGTGTAGACGCCAAAGAAGCCAAAAGGATTATGAGCGAGGTGCATTCAGGAGTATGCGGTCCCCACATGAACGGGTACGTCCTCGCAAAGAAAATCTTGTGGGCTGGATATTATTGGATGACCATGGAGAAAGATTGTTTCAGTTTCGTCCGGAAATGCCATAAGTGTCAAATACATGGAGACTTAATCCATGCACCACCATCAAAAGCATCTTATGTCAGCACCCTGGCCGTTTGTCGCCTGGGGAATGGATGTCATCGGGCCAATCGAGCCAAGGGCCTCAAACGAGCACATATTCATCTTGGTTGCTATTGACTATTTCACAAAATGGGTCGAGGCAGTCACGTTCAAAGCTGTCACTAAGAAAGCAGTGGTGGATTTCGTGCATTCTAATATCATCTGTCGTTTTGGTATCCTCGAAACTATCATTACCGAGAATGTCGCGAATCTGAATAGTAACTTGATGAGGGAGGTATGTGAACAGTTCCAAATCACACACCGCAACTCCACCCCTTACTGGCCCAAAGCCAATGGCGCCGTTGAAGCAACAAACAAAAACATCAAGAAAATTCTGAGGAAAATGATTCAAACATCCAGGCAATGTCATGAGAAGCTGCCTTTTGCATTGATGGGATATCGCACGACCGTGCGCACGTCGGTTGGGGCTACTCCTTACCTATTGGTTTATGGCACTGAAGCCGTAATACTCGCAGAAGTTGAAATTCCTTCCCTTCGGATTATTGTCGAAGCAGAAATTGAGGATGATGAAAGGGTCAAAACCCGTCTGGAACAATTAACCCTGATTGATGAAAAAAGGATGGCCGCAGTGTGCCACGGGCAGTTGTACCAACAAAGAATGGTCCGCGCTTACAACAAGAAAGTGCGACCTAGGAACTTCGAAGTGGGGCAACTTGTCTTAAGACGTATCCTCCCGCACCACGAAGAAGCGAAAGGAATTGGAAAGGTCCATGCATCATAAGGAAATTGCTACCAAAAGGAACGTTATACCTAGGGGACATCGAAGGAAATGACTCCGAAACGGCTGTCAATGCAGATGCAGTCAAAAGGTACTACGTTTGATCCTCCATATAATATTAAAAGTTCTCCGATAGAGGTGACGAAGGCTTTCATTCTCGCTACCCAAACACCATTAACCCTTTTACAAACCCTTTGATCTGGTTACCCTTCTTTGATTGCCCTATTTGGAACCCGAAAGTGTTATTGAAAAAAAAATGAAATGAAAAAAAAGAAGAGAAAAGAATGAAAAAAAAGAACAAAAGAAAAATCAATAGAAAAATCAAAACAAAAACAAAATGTTTCCTTGAACTACATCTGACTTGATTTCGAAAGGATACGTAGGCAGCCTCTCCCTGGGGTTCAGTCACACCAAAATAAAAATCCGCATTTCCCCAAGAGTTTAAGCTGGGGCAAGTGTTGAGATTCGGCAATGATTCGCCTGAAAAGTTCCAAAGTTGTAATTCAATACAAATTCTTTTCACCAAAATCCTGTTCAAGTCCTTCCGATCTATCGACAAAGATGTCTAAAGTTGAAGGATAAAATGTCAGATCTGATGCAAGCAAATGAGATAAATAAAATGAGAGAGTCTTATCAGTGAAAACCCACACGGGCACCGTGAGGTGACGGTAAGCAGAGAAATTAAAAATGAGAGAGTTTTGTTAGTGAAAACTCGCAAAGAGAACTGCAAGGCGATGGTGAGAAGAGAAATGAGAGAGGTTAGTTGGTGAAAACCTGCAAAGGGAGCCACTGATCGAAAAGGATAATGGGTCACTGACATGGACGCAGTCCGGGGCAAGGTTTCTCAATCTCGAGGTGATAGTTGTGATGAATTTCTGAGAGTCGAATGGTTTACATGGATCATGCATCCAGTCCAAAAGGCATGTCATGTTCGTTGAAGTCCGCATGCACTCCAGATAAGTCCTTTTTTCCTTTCCCCGAAAGGGATACCTCTCATTTAAACTCATTATCCATTCTGTCATTTATTGCTTCTCAGTCCCTTTCGGTCTAACTCTATTCCTGAAATAAGACAAAGAAAGGATGGCAAAACGGATTTACAGGGTTCTCATTTGACGTGAGCCAACATGTAAAGGGCACCGAGCCTTATCAGGGGCATCAAATCGATCCCGGCTGGCCTCCATGGCCGATGCTGTAAACACTCTCTTGAAAAGAGAACATCAAATCAAAATGACTATGAAGGCAATTGAAGTGAAAGGTTAATTCCCACATGGTTAACCCTCTCGGCAAAGTCTGAAAAGCCAAAGCACTCCCGTTGCTTTAAATTAAAGACGGGGGAAAACCAGAAATGGAAGGTCGATAAAGGCAAAGTAAAATTGGAAAGGTTAAGTCTCCCGAGACTAACCGGTAGGGCAGAATCTGAGGGGCCAAAACTTCCCCCCGGATACTCCAGAAATCCAAAAGAGAAGCAAGTGAAAGGCCTACAAAGGCAGAATAGAGCTGAAATGTTGGGTCCCACGCGACCGAATCACCATGGAAAATCTAGAAAGCCAGGGTCCCCGGGATTAGAGACGAAACCCAATCCCCAGCAAACAAGCAAGTTGTTGAGATCTTCGTCAAAAGATCTGAGATCAAGTAGTTGAAAATCAAGGCTGCAAAACCAACCACCGTTTCAAACTAACAAATTGTTCTTTGTTTGAAAATAGGAAACATGTGCAAAAGCAACCATGCAAAAAGCAGGTGCAACAAAAAAGAATGGCGCAAGAGCTAGAAGGAGTTCTGCAGCGTTGACACCAAAGAAAGGGAAGTTTCCTCCAAAAAAATCTTTTCCCTCATGGCTAAATAATAAATAAATAAATAAAAAGATAAAAGAAAAAAAAAGAAAAAAAAGAGGAGAGAAAAGAATTGAAGTTGAAAATGACTCAAAGTAGTATGGGGCCTCCAATCCCCACCGTTTCCCAACATGGGCGTACACGCTGTCTAGTCGATGCCAATTAATGGTATACATTCCCCAATTGATGTTTGCTTTTCCAATTAAGGGTATGCATTCCCTAATTGATATTTTTCTTTTCCAGTTAAGGGTATACATTCCCTAACTGATGCTTTGCTTTTCCAATTAAGGGTATACATTCCCTAATTGATGTTTTAAGTGTATATACTCCCTAATTGATGTTTTTCTTTTCCAGTTAAGGGTATACATTCCCTAACTGATGCTTTACTTTTCCAATTAAGGGTATACATTCCATAGTTGATGTTTTTCTTTTCCAGTTAAGGGTATACATTCTCTAACTGATGCTTTGCTTTTCCAATTAAGGGTATACATTCCCTAATTGTTTTCTTTTCCAATTAAGGGTATACATTCCCTAATTGATGTTTGCTTTTTCAGTTAAGGGTATACATACCCTAACTGATGTTTTGCTTTGCCAATTAAGGGTATAAATTCCCTAATTGATGTTTCCTTTTCCAATTAAGGGTATACATTCCCTAATTGATGTTTTGATTTTCCAATTAAGGGTATACATTCCCTAATTGATGTTTTTCTTTTCCAGTTAAGGGTATACATTCCCTAACTGATGTTTTGCTTTTCCATTTAAGGGTATACATTCCCTAATTGATGTTTTCTTTTCCAATTAAGGGTATATATATTCCCTAATTGATGCTTCATTTTCCAATTAAGGGTATACATTCCTTAGTTGATGTTTTCTTTTCCAATTAAGGGTATACATTCCCTAATTGATTTCTTTTCCAACATAGGGTATGCAATCCCTAGTTGATTTTATTTTGCAACTTAGGGTCTCCAACCCCTAGTTGATCTTACCTTGAGATATAGGGCATCCACTCCCTAGTCTACAATAACTCCAGGTGCATTGCTCCCGACCTTCCATCGCTTTCAATAACAAATTAGTGTAGATTCCCTTACAATAACTCACAAAATTTTCCTAGTGAAAACTGGGGTAGAAAATTTCGTTCGTATATTTTTGTGCATATTACATATTTAGGGCATTGGAATCGAGATGGCCAAAAGAAGAAGTTTCGATCAAGAATAATAAAACATAGGAGAAAAGAGAAGACTGAATCCAAAATGCAGAAACGGGGAAAATATGGACTATTCAGGACGAGATTGAAGTCATCCGTTCAGTATATCCTGCCTTGATCCAAGGAACGATAAGACGAAACCAGCACCTGCGGCTAACAAGCATCAAGGTCCAGGTTAGAGTCAGCCAAAAGATCAAGACTCAAGACCAAGTTTTAGATAGGAATCTTGTAACTAGTAATTGATAGGTTTAGTTAGTCTTTCGTTTTGTTACTTTGGTGTAATAAGGAGATCAACAGTAATAGCAGCAACCACAGTGAAAACACAGTTACCCGGTAGTCCCAGCTGCCAAAACTTCCAGAACTACACTGACCTGATTCCTTTATAGCCAAGGATATGTAGGCAACCTTTGAAGCAGGGTTCGGTCGAACTTTTCCAAAACGCTTCACATGGAGTATTTGAACAGGTAAAAGTTGTTCATAATGTCTTTGCCCGAAAACTCTTCGTGTTTCCGAGCAAAGAGGGGCAGCTGTGAGCATGTAATTTTTCACCTACTAAATACTCCTACAAAATGGATAAGTAACTTAATTTCACAATTTTTTGTTGAAATTTACTGTTAATTGTGAATTGTTTTTCAATTGCATATTCATAATTTATTTTTTAAAATTATTTAAATTTGCATAATTAGGCGCATCGTTATTACCAAGGAATTATATATTCATTATTTGTAATTATTTGAATAAAATAAGGATGTTGATTATTTGATGTAATGTAGTTTTAACAACTAATTGCTAAGTTTAGTCAATTTTCCGAACAAATTGTGAAAATTGATTTCTTTTAAAATATATGAGTGTCAAATTAATTATTTTACCCTTAATTTATTTACCAATTAATCTATAATTAGACTAAGTTAGATTTAGTTAATACATTTTTGTGGAGTTTTAAGTTATTTTAAATTAATTAAGTAGTTTAATTCGGACCTGGGCTGAAATTACCCAGGCCCAAATCCTCTCTATACACTCAAACCTACCCAGGCCCAATCCCCTCTCTACACTGGGACTCCACCCAGGCCCAAATCCTTAGACCCGGCCTGCCCTATCCAAACGACCCCATTTTAATGAAGTGATTTCATCCCAGCCGTTGATTAATCTTGATCAAACGGCTGGGAACCCCACAACCCTTTAGTATTTAAGTGTCCTAACATCCCCCCTACCCCATTCACAAAGTCTAACACTCCCTCTCCCCTGTTCGTCTCTCTCTTTCTCTCTAAAGTCCCAAACCCTAGCCGCCTAGGATTCCCACCATCTTCCGCCGCCCGGAAATAGCCTCCGGCGGTGGAGCTTCTCCAATCAACCCCAAACTCTGACCCTATAACCTTCTCCTCATCCACAATCACCCCCTAGGCTTAGTTTTCCCAAAGAACCACCCGCTTTTGATTAGTTTCAAATCTGAAAACTCTGAAAACCTAACTTCTTCTACAAATCGACTCCAAGATCTCCAATGGCTCACACCGGCATGAGTCGATAGCTCTTGATGAGAGCTATCGATTCATGCGGGTTTGGACTATTTCCAAGTTTCCGGAATCCGTCCAAAACGCCCCACTGGTATTCCCCCTTTCCCTTTTTGTCTCTTTGTTATCTTTCAAATAGAAGCATATAGGAATCACTGTTTTTGATCCATGTTGTCATATTCTGCTTTCGTCCATGTTAATCATTATTCCGTATATATTTTGTGTTAATTAGCTTAAGCTCTACATGCATACTCTGATTTTGTGTTTTGGTTAATTTGTTCTTGTCAAATAATAGCTAGGTTTATTTGATAATTATGCCTTCTTAGTATAATTTAATATAGGTTAATTAATATAGGTTAATCAGTTATTTCGTTTTAGGTGTCAGATTGTTTTGGTATTATTATTTTTGCCCTAAACGTGATTGTCCACTTGTGATTAATCACTCCCTTATCTGCTTAATTGTTTTAGTCATTAGGGTAGTCGATTAATCGATTAAGGTATTTATTAATTAGGTGATGAAGAGGTAATTGTACTCGACTAATTAAGTGTACCTTGAAACTAAAATAATTAACAATATAATCTGACAACCTAAATTAACCGTCTTAAGTTAATTATCTAACCTAAGTAGGCGTCTAATTTTATTAAAGGATTAGTTCTCCATATGATTAACTAAGTTAGAATTAGCCAACTCTTACAATTAACCTAATTCCTATACAAGTATGAAAAATCAGTTTAAAATAAATTAATTAGGAATTAAGCACCCTCAGTTAGCTAAGTCCTAATTCCTAATTCCTAGTTAAGATAATCAATTAGGATTAATTAACCAAAGTAATTTGTAAGATCAATTAACCTAAGTCTAAGGACTTTGAACTAATTAATATAAGTTAATCAATGACAACCTGAATTCCAAACTTTTCTTTGGTATTTGCTTAATACTGCTTGATTCTTGTTGATTTTAGACTATGAATATATGGGTGTTTTGTTGCTAATAAGTTGAATGTTTGCTTGTTATTTGCTTCTATTTTCTATTGAGAAAATCAGCATTAGGGTAGATGAATCTGACCTTCTAATGGTCAGATTCACCCCACAATAGTGCACAAACAGTTACTTAATCGTTAAATTACTATGGTTGAAAAGGCATTAGGGCAGGGAATCTGAACCCTAAATGGTCAGATTCACTCCCTAAAAGTGCCTAGAATAGTCAAATCCTGGTATGGATACTTGCTGAAGTTTGTAGTGTAGCATAAAGGTGAATGTTAAGAGTCTAATAGGTTGGCATCACTGGAGTTGAATCTGACTTTCTCCATGGTCAGGTTCATTCTAGGAAGAATGCACAAAAAATATTTTTTTTAGTATTATGTAGTACAACATCATTAGAGTCAAAGATTTGTTCTACAGAATGCATAACATACTAGTTCTGTTTGGTTGTTATGAAAAAATGCAAGCAGAGGCTCAATTGTATAGACATAAAGGATTTTATCCGGAATAACCAGTTAGAAATTGAATTTTTAGCTTTCTTTTTTTTTAGAAAAAAAATGTATTTTTGTAGAAGATGTAATTCTGTTTCAGAAGAGTTGTAATTTATTCAAACTTACTTTTTTTCAGAATCATGTAATATAAGACTGGACACTATATTCATTGTATTTGCAGTCTTCCGTTTCTGTATGTATGTATCCATATAATTACAGAAAAGTGGATATGATTAGCCCCAGTTCTGTTTTGAGTAAAACTGGACTCGAATATGGCTATTCTAGACAGTTTAAAATAGGCCAAGCCATTAGAAATGGCCTGTTAGAGCTTGAAAAGGCATGAATATAGTCCATTGGCTTTAAAAATACGAAAAGCCCTTAGCCTCAAGACTGTTTGTTTTCAAATTTAAATACGAGGTTTCATATGTTAACCGTTTGAATATTCAGATATGATTGACAAATTCAATAACGTTTTTTTTAAAACCTTTTCCTACAGTTTGTGTTCAAATCAGTCTGTCCAAAGTATCCCCCCGTAAATACCCATTGAAATCCTGAAAAATAAGTATTTTAGATCAAAAGAATTTTGAAGTATATACAAATATGATTTTGTCATTTAAAGCGTTTTTCATCAGATCCATTTCGTATTCTTCAGATTCCAGAATTCATAACAATATGTGGGATTCAATATGTATGGATTGTGAATCAGATAGCATGAGTCTAGGATATTTGAAGTTGATAAAACTATTCAATCAATAATATACGTGTTTATTCGACCTTTCGAATATGTGAATTGCAAACTAGTAATTTTTAAATCTTTCTTGGTTAATATGCTTTAATTAAATTACATAGTTTTACTCTTTTTTGTGAAATTAGCCACAAATAGGATTGGCCAAAGGGTTGAACGATAAATTGGGGCTAAAATGTGGCCATAGCCCAAGTATCTTGTCCTTTAGGCTAGTGAACTTAATTTTAGATAATCCTCTACATATCCTCTAGGTAGAAAAGTAATTATTTAGTTTGAAATTTAGTAAGTAATCGAAAATTACTTCAAACAACCAAACCTACACTCGGGCGTGGCAACTCATGCCCCCGACCCTCAACTTCAAACAATAAATAAAATCACACGTAGTAATCGCGGGTGCATTTCGTGTGACGGGGTTGCCACGTGTTCAATAACAACAAGTGCACGCCATCGTGACTTGTTCTAAGATAAATCCATAAATATCCGATTTGGTTTATATACATATCCCGTAAAGCTAAAATACCTCTTTTAGATAAAAATTCCAAAAATTAGAGAATAATTGAGTATCACCTCAAATAGGCATTTTAAAACTGTCATGACCATAGTCATGACTATATAATCTACACTCGGGTGTGGCAACTCATGTCCCCGACTCTAACTCAAACCAACAATAAAAATCACATGTTTTAATTGCGGGTGCATTTCATGTGGCGCAGTTATAACGTTTCCAAAACAAACAAGTGCACGCCATCGTGACTTGTTTCAAGATAAATCCATAAATGTTAAAAGCGGTTGAAAGTTAAAAAGGCTAAATGCACAATAGGCTAAAAATACATAAATAATCAGATAACTTAGGCCAGATATTAATAGTAAGCGGCCGTGCTAAAACCATGGAACTCGGGAATGCCTAACACCTTCTCCCGAGTTAACATAATTCTTTACTTGGATTTCTGGTTCGCAGACATTTTTAAAATAGAGTCAAAATTCCTCGGTTTGGGATTTCAATAATCGGTGTCCCGGAACATCGTCAAAAATCCGGGTGGCGACTCTGAAAACTAAAATAAATCCCAAATCCGAATAATGTCACTTAAAGTGGAAAAACTCCCTTATTACCCTTCATTAATCCGGGGTAGTGAAAAAGGAGGTGTGACACAGGTAACCCGACAAGCGACGGCTACCTCGCAGGAGTGATACCGCTCCAGTTCTCCCAGCCATATCAAACCTAACCTCTTCCGTAGAACCGTTCATTTATCTAGCCCTAGATGCTGCATTCGTTATTGTGATGACTTCACCGGTATACTTCACTGATGGATCCGGAACTACATACGGCCTGATTTCTGTAAAATCAGGGATATATAGGCAGCTCAGAAGCCAAGGTGAGGCCTAAATCTCTCCAAACCGTTTCGCTCGGTCAAAATTGGTCATTATGTCTTTACCCGACAAACTCTTTCATCCTTTCCGGGTAAAGAGGGGCAACTGTTGATACCCAATTTTTCCTCAAAATATTTTAAATTTTCATACATAGCTTCAAAATCATGTATCAATAGCAATTGATAGTTTTCCACAATTTTCCTATATTTGTATTAATCTATCCAGTATTTTATTGCCAATAAATAATTATAAAATTGTATTACAAATGATTTCAAAAGCATTTCTTAGTTTCATTAATTATTTTTGGTCCTATTAAGACCAAAGTTTTTCATAATTAGCCAAATTGGCACCTTTTGGCTATAATTACAATAATTTGCAATTATAGCCCAATCATACGATTTTATACTATTTTTTTTCCAGAAATTAATCATTTGTATTTTTAAAATACTAAGCAATCATTTCTAATTATTTTCTACCCATGAAATTCATTTTTATAATTAACAGCTATTTTTATAAATTATTTTAATTAATTTACATTGGGTATTTAACAAATAACCACTTTCATTTAATTTATAGACTAATTAAACCAGACTCAAGTCTGACTAAAAACGGCCCAAATACCCCAGGCCCGATACATTATCCTACCCGACCCAATCCCTTGTCTAATCTGGACCATTGATAAATTTTAATCAACGGTCCAAATCTCCCCTTTCCTTAATTAACCCTAGAGACTACCCCCTGCCCCTCTCATTTATCTCTTCCTCCCATTACACATCTCTCAAACTCTCTCTGCTAAACCTAAGCTCTCACCGGGCATCGATTTGCCGTAACTATGGTGTTCTCACCACCATCCCAGCCTCCATGGCTCCTTCCTACACCGGGTTATGCTGCCTTGAGGTCCTCAAAGGAACCAGAAGGCGGTTCACTCACCTCCCATGGTTTTCATGTCACTCTCAGGCCGTCCATGACCGTCCGAGTAAGATCCTCCCATCTCCGGCTAGAACCTTTGGTTTCTAAGCCAATTCTCTCTCTCTCTCTCTCTCTCTCTGAAACCCTAATTTTAACGCTTGATTTCTTAGATCTGCAATAGATCTGGGTATATTCTGAGTTATTTTGCTGTTTTCCTTAAAAGATTTTCCGATTTCTCTAAAATGACTCTTCATCTTCAAACTAGGGTTTCTTAACCCCTTTTCAAAATGGGGTTTCCTTCTGATTTTAGTATTATTCTATGATTTTCACTATGTTTAGACGTTTATTTAAGTTTTTTCCCCTTTTGTCTGACTTCTTATGTTAAAACGCTAAGTTTCTTAGTCTTAATCATGGGTTCTGAGTCTGTTCTTGCTTACTTGTTCATCTGATTTATTAGCATGTCTGTTATTTATGAATTTGTTCTACATTTTCTGCGATTTCACCCTATTTTGCTTATTAGGGTTTCTGATTCTTTACTTCTTCCGCCTATATCATGTTTATTCTGTCAATTCGTACTATGCTCTATGTGAATCTCTAATTTTGTATGATATTACCCTATTTGGTCTATTAGGATTTCTGATTTTGCCTATTATGTGTTTATTCCGCTTGTTCTCATAAATTCGTGTTAATTTCTCCTAAATAAGTACTAGTTGCTATTTTTGAATCTTTGAATCTCTGTGCTTGATCCTTCACTGATTTTTTGTGATATTCTCTACTGATTTTAACCTTTAAGATATTTTCTTACCTTAATCTATGGTCGAGCATGTTGTCAACTGATTCTTAAGTATTTTCCTTAATTAGAATATGCTGAACCTAGCCTCTATAACATGTTCTATACTTATGCTATGCTGAAACTATTTCCTTATGTATTATATTCAGCCTTATATGATTTCTTTCCTTATTTATTATCTGCATATTACCGTTTGAAGCTAACTCCTTAATTACTGCTTAACTATGATTCTTGCCTGATTTTCTACCTAGTCTTAAACTATATATACACTGCTTTTCATTCAAACACAAAAACACATTGCTCAAAACTCTCTCATATACACAAATACTGTCTTATGCTCTCCTTCTGGTTACTTGCTATTATCAGCCGGCTGCAAGCCAAGGCTGATTATTCTACACCCTTACTCTTCATTCTGTGTTTGCTATCTCCTATACTGGCATGTCCTAATTTCAGTTTAAGTTTCAAAAAATAATATATTTCTTTTAGTACTTCAATTCATCCTGTTTCTAATATGTTTTTACCTATGGTTTTGCTGAGATGTCTGCACTTGACCTTCTTGCGCTGTTGTTCACTTAGCATGTTATGTACTCCCCTCCCTTAGACTCAACATGCTTATAAAATGCTATCCCCCTTTTAGTATACCTCAATATGATTCTGCCTTTCTTATGCTTCTCTGATTATTGGTATGAACTTTTCTGTGGCAAAACAATTTGTACCTTATGTTATTCAGTTCTGAGTAATCCTAAAGTTTATGTTATATCCTTGATCCCTGGATGCCCCCTAGCATATTGTTGATTCTGTAATTAAGTGTTCCTGGAACTATGTTCTTACCTATGTGCCTTATGTATCCCCAATCCCCCATTACCCTTGTTTGGTGTCGCTGAACCTGCCTTGGTTCTGTGTCTTTGGCTGTGTATGAACCTGTTTTTGGTGCTATGTCTGGACTGTTGCTTGCTTCTCTACTCTCTTTTCAAAAACTGTTTTACTACATAACTCTGTAGTTCTTTACAAAATCTTTCAAACAAGTCTCTTTTCAAACTGTTTTCCTACTCAATCTTTTCAAAACTATGTCAAGCACTCTCACTCTACTCTTAGATATTTAAGTTCTGCCCCTCTAATGTGTGACTGCTTAGGGATCCCTATGAGATCCCTCTGAACTCTGATGCATTAGAGATGGCCCTTCCACACTGCACTTACTCAATTATGGTTATGAAATCTGGGTGTGAACACTGCCCGGGATCCCTTGAGGTCCTTAGGGAACTCTGACACACCCGGATATGAGAAAGGCTATGAAATATTTGGGCACTTGAGGTCCTGGAAGTCTAGGCCAGTTTTCATGCTCTCTATAGTTTAACTTCTTCTTTTCCTTTATATATTTACATAATTTATTCAGCTGGTCTGTAATATTTATTTGTAAATGAATATTGGGGATGGCTAATGAAATGGGAGGGGATAGCCATATAATTTTATCAATGCCACTGGGTAGAAATCATGCCTTAAGCTTTACATTTCCTATATCTGCATTAGAATCCATGCTTAGGATCAGCATGCCAAACATGCATTAGGTATCATGTCTTTAAGACTTTTTCATGTTTACTGCTTTAACATACAACATACCTCAATTTATGCTTGTGCTTACCACTTGAAAATCCTGATCCTTAGGCGATAAAATTAATACTCCTGTGCAATCCTGAATCATGTTTACAACTCTGTAATTCTCTCTGCATTTTAGAAATCATGCTTTGGTAATCCTGTGCATCCTGAAATTATATCCTAGCCACCCTGCATTCACGTGTGCATACTAGATACCATGCTCTAGGATTTCGTTTACATTTAGTTAACTACACCTAGTTTAAACTGCTCATTCATGAAAAGATATAAAATAGCCTCGCATATGATTATCATGTCTATTCTTAATAGAAATTGGTAACTATCTCTGCTTTCTCAGATTTACATCACTTAGAACAACATGTTTTAGGTAAAACAACATCTGAACTGTTTAATAATTCTGATAGCCACTATGCACAACCCCACGCCTAAGCAAGCCTTAGGTAATCAATCTCTTAAAAATGAATACTGTTTTGATTGCATTTTCTGCTTAAGGGCTAACAGTTTTTTTTTAAAACCAGTAGGAAAGCTGATTAGGTCCTTGCTATTGAGTTTATAAACAAGCTGCATACTTATGTGCATTGATATTCACTTAGATATCTTGTCTTAGGATTCTGTCTAATAAAACTGCCTCTTGCTTTGTTTTTGAGACGTGTTGTTTATGTTCAATATCTGTGGAGGTAAATCTGAGCCTTTTAAACTGCTTTTCCCGCATTTATTTGTAAAGTCCTACTTGTTCTTGCCTGTCACCTAGAATTTTATCCTTTTAACCTTAGGGAGTTTTGTTTAGAACTGCCTATATTTAGAGGTCCTAAATTTCTCCAGGGGTGGGAAAGGATATATATGGATATGATATCCGGTGCACTAATGCCACGAGTAGCCCCTCTTCTGAGGAGTGATTACCGGGCATTGTACTGATGTGATCCTATAGGATAAACAACCTAGGACCCCCTATCCCTTACACATATGTGCTTAGATTGTAAAACCTCCAGAACTTTGTATATGTGCTTAGACTTTAAATCTTTTAAACTTAAGCACATATGTGTGCTTGGACTGCAAATCTTCTCAAAACCTTCATCTATTTGCCGATGTGCTTATTGCTTATATGCTATATGTTCACAAGTTTGTTTGGGCCGGGAACCACAATTGTGGACTTCGAGGGGTGCCTAACACCTTCCCGTTGAAGTAATTTCAAGCCCTTACCCTATCTCTGGTTATCTAATCTGTGTTTGTAAATAATCTTTAGTAGGTGCCCTAACGCACCTTAACTCGTTAGGTGGAGACTCTTCAATTCCTTACCCCTTTCCCAAAAGGAAATGAGTTGTCCCAATAATATCGAATACCCTGACCGATCCGAAAAGGGAGGAAAGATGGGGGCGCGACAAGCTCGAGTGCTTGACAGAGGGCGGTCGATGAAGATATAATAGTATTGAGGGCCTGAAAGATGGCCTCTTTATGATCAACAATGAGTAATAAGTGAAGAAAAATCAATGAACACAATAAATAGAAAGCAATAAATCAATGGAACAATTGTAGAGAATGTTTGAGTTAGAGAGCAGAGAATGTTCTTGTTCTTGTATTGAATATCATATCCCTTACAAAATGACAAGGTCCCCCTTTATATAAGAGGGAGAATTCCAACATAGTACATGTGTAATTATTACAAAGAAATACAGATCGTACAACTATTTAATGTCACAGTATGGACTTGTACTATTCTTGCGGACTTGGTCAGCTTTAACCACGTGCCTTTTGGGAGTTTCCTGCTTTTCATGACTGTCACCGATTTATACTGCCCCGAGGTCGGGCGTGGAGAATCCTCGATATGCTTCCTCGATGCCAAACCTCAAACTGTTCCTCGAGCCCTCTGAAGACGGGCTACGAAATGCCATAATGATCATAAAATCGAACTCTTCGATTTTAGCCGTACACAGATAGTCCCCGCGTTTCATAGAATGAAATGATAAGAAACAGTCTTGAATTCTTGCCTCTTCGATACTCCCATTATGACGTCAGCCTTGTCAGAACATTAAATGACATGACATAAAGGCCGCACAGAGGTCACTGTTAGCACGATTATCGAGAAGCCCATGAACCGCTATTGATTAGACCTTTCCGCTTCTCAAACATGCCCAAATGGCTTCTATAAATACTTCAATTATTTTCCTTTCACACTTTTACAACATCTTCAAGTCTTCAAAATTTAGCTAACAGTTTTCTGCTTTTATCCTCTTTCTGCGCTTGCTTCTTCATCTTCTTCCTTTGAAACTCAGTTACAATTATGGCCAAGACCTCCAACACGGTGCCTCAAAAAGAGGGAACCACTTCCTCATCACGCCCGACTAAGGGCAAATAAAAAACATCTCCTAGTATCGAGCAGTGTACTCCTGGTCCCTTCGGCATTGTCTCCGATTTTACCATCGAGAAACCCCTTCTATATCGGGCCAATGTGAACCCATGTCTCGGTACATGAGTGTGGTTACCGATACAAAGAGAGTAAATATAGACTGTCGATGGGGGGAGGCGGTGCAAATAGAAATCCCCAAAGTTGAGGAAAGCATAATAACACATAAAGCCGGCTTCCTCACCGTATATACGTATCCTTTCACTCTAGGCCCCGTAGATTCTTCATCTCCACCGATAGATCCGGTGATTCTCGACTTCTATCATTAATACCGAGTGACACTCGGTCAAATTTATCCTTCTTTCTGGAGGATTGTCTACATGATTCGATATATCACCAACATGGTCGAGGGAATAACTTTCACCCTCGATCATTTGATCAGATTGTATAGCCCTCGTCTCTTCTGAGGGGGTTTAATCAAGCTACACCGTCAATCCGCCAAAGCGTTCTTTGCCTGTATCGACGAGGGACAAAGACCAGGGATGGATGATCCAGTTTGTCAGAGTCAGAACCTCAGACCTTATCCCCGCTGATAGGATGCCATTCCCTGAGGAATGGAACATGAAGCGTAAGCGTCCCCATATCGAGCATATTTTTTCGCCTCTTTTTTTTATTCTGAATTGACCCCTTTCTTTTTTGCTTGATTTTCTTACAATTGTGTAGCCACTGTTTGGTTTCTCCCTCGAAGGTATCGAGGGATGTTCGGGGCCAGGGGCCGCCTAAATCAAGTGGGGTCTCGAGTGATCATATCCCTACTGAGAGCAGTTCAACTGGAGCTGATGAGACCAGGCCAATAGGCGCACACTCAAATTTTTAGGAGGCTCAGCGACTCTGTTTCATGGTGAGTTTTGGTTGACTTTGTTGGTTTTTCAGCTTTGTATTTTCATTTTTTGAACTGTATCTTCTTTTTCATAAGCTTTTGACAAGATCAAGTCCGAGCTGCTCCGCTGTGAGGCCAAGTTGCGGGAAGCCATGGGCAAGGAGAAATCTCTCAGGCTTCTTTGTGATAAGAAGATAAGAGAGTTGATATATCTTTGATCGAAGATGAATCAAAGCCGAGATTACGAAGGCAATCTCGAGAAACGGGTAATCCTTATTTTGAGGGGGGTACGTCTCTTTTCCCATCTTCGAGAGCTAGTGTTTGATATTTCAATTGCAGAGAAAGATGGAAGCGCTTGAACGCCTCTAGGGCGAAGTCGGACAGGTCAATTCCGAATGCAATGCATTGAAGGCGCAGATAGGTGCTCATGCTGCAGCCCAATGGAATGCTTTGGCCAAGGCTTCTGCCCTCGAGGTACAACTCTGCAATGCTCGAGAAAGTAGCTCGATTTAGACGAGCAGGATTGTCAAGATTGAGACTGATCTTTTGAAGATGAAGGCCGAGGTCGTGGATGCCCGGGCTGAAGCTAAAGAAGTTCGAGCAAAGGCCGATAAGAAAATGGTCGTTTACTTGAAAGATGTTGCTAATGCTCGGGCTGAGCTGAGGGGAGCCTTTGACAGAGAGAGGAGGGGCAATGAGTATGCTCGATGCAGATCTCGGAGGGAGACCCTCGAAGAGATTCATGCTAGGGGCTTTGATATCTCGGAGGAGATAAAGCAGGCCAAGGCGGATGAGATTAATGCCAAGTTTTTCCTTTCTTCTGATGCCGATGCTGATATTTGAACACCGCCGAGGGAGCTGCTCCGAGGGGTTGTAGAGGGAGCTGGTCCCGAGAGTATACTAGGCTTTTCTTTCTTGTCCTTTGTATAAAACTCTTGTGGGAGCATTGTAAATGTATATTTGTAATACATATATATAAAAAATCCTTTGGTATTTATGATTTGCTTATGTCTGTCTTTCTTTTTGTTTTGAATTTCGATGCTTGTCGATAATTATCCCGATGAATTAGACTTTGAAATGAAACCCTTGGGGTTATAAATTGGCCCTGAGGATTTTTAGGTTGGCTCGTGGGATCTTACGCATTGGCCCTTAGGTGTTTTAGTTAACCGTTTAGGGCTCAGTCCTCGAGTCGGGTTTCGACATGAGCTCATCGACCCTTAGGTTTTTTAAATCGGTCCTGAGGCTATTTAGGCTGCGCTTAGGCTCTTACGCATTGGGTCGATATGACCTTTAGTGTTGCTGGCGCTCAGGCTCTTACACATTGGGCCGGTACGACCTTTAATACGGCTGGCTCTTAGGCTCTTACGCATTGGATCGGTACGACCTTTAATACGGCTGGCGCTTAGGCTCTTACGTATTGGTTCAGTACGACCTTTAGTGTGGCTGGCGCTTAGGCTCTTACACATTGGGTCGGTACGACCTTTAGTGTGGCTGGCGCATAGGCTCTTACGTATTGGGTAGGTACAACCTCTAGTGTGACTGGATCTTAGGCTCTTACGCATTGGGTCGGTACAAACTTTAATATGGCTATAGTTTTCCCCCGTTAAAGACTTTTTGAAGTTTTTGTATTCGTCCGACTCTTCTATGGCTCGAAAGAACCTCGATTATGAGCCGTTATGTGAAGACAAATGAGCACCTCGGGAGGTCTCGCTCAAAGGCTGATTGTTTTGAAGCCTTTTCATTGTTTGGAGTTGATATGATCGAAGATCTTTTGCTTATGATGAGGGTAGCCTGGTTAACCGGTTCTTTTCGAAGTATTTTTGAAGTAATTGGAGGCCTGTGATTTTATGGCGACGGTCGAACATCTCCAAGTCACATTGGTTTGGCCAGAGCCTTATGACCGTGGTCATTATATTTGGCCATATCCTTTTAGTCCCCGAGTGAGATATCCTCGGCGCCTATATCGAGGGTATGCCTTTTTAGGGGTTTTACAAGTTCGAATATATAGCCTTGACTTTGATATTAGGATTATGCCTTTTTAAGGTCTTACAAATTTGTACATGCCTTGCTTGAGGTCTTACAGGTTTGTACATGCCTTGCTTGAGGTCTTACAAGTTTGATATTGCCTTATTGAGAGCTTATGAGCTCGAAGTTATCGGCCCTGAGGTCTTATGGCTTCGAGTTTTTGATGGCTCGATAGGGTGACTGTCGATGACAGTCCTCGGGATATCAAAAGTTTTTGGCTTTGGAGCCGTTCCTTGTGAAAATAGCAAACTTTTTGATGTTGCCTCATTGAGGTCTTATAAACTTGATGTTGCCTCATGGATCTCTTACATTGTTGATATTGCCTCATGGAGGTCTTACATTGTTGATATTGCCTCATGGAGGTCTTACATTGTTGATATTGCCTCATGAAGGTCTTACATTGTTGACATTGCCTCATAGAGGGCTTACATTGGCGTCTCATGGAGGGCTTATGAATTTTAACATGACTCGTTGAGGTCTTACAGATTAGACGTTGCCTCGCGGAGGTCTTATATTGTTGATATTGCCTCGTGGAGGGCTTACATTGTTGATATTGCCTTGTGAAGGGCTTATATTGTTGATATTGCCTCGTGGAGGGCTTACATTGTTGATATTGCCTCGTGGAGGGATTACATTGGTGCCTCATGGAGGGATTATAAACTCGAACTTGCTTGCTTGAGGTCTTACGGTTTCAAGTTTGATAGCTCGGAGCCGACTGTCGAGGACAGTCCCTGAGTCGGGGTTATGCCTTTCTTATGGTCTTACAAATTTGATATCGCCTCATTGAGGGCTTATGAATTTGAACATGCCTCGTTGAGGTCTTACATATGCGATATTGCCTCATTGAGGGCTTATAAATTTGAACATGCCTTGTTAAAAACCTTGTCGGTAAAACCCTAGCCGGATAAAACCCGACCGAAGGAAAAGAGTACAACGCATGTTTAAAAACCCAAGGTCTTCAAGTCGAAGGGTGTTGCGGTGTCTTCCATCGGACACCTGTAAAAAATTAGTGTGAAGCACAAAATTAAAAGGGAGAAGCTTATACCTTGGCAATAACAACGTTTGAGCATTGATATGTTCCAATTGTTTGGAAGTTGTTCGCCTTCCATGGTGCCGAGTTTATATGACCCTTTGCCGATTACTCCGAGGACGCGGTATGGTCCTTCCCAGCTCGGACTTAGCTTCCTTTCATTAGGGTTTCGAGTATTTAGGGTGACTTTTCTTAGGACTAAGTCCTCGACTCTGAAATGTCAGAGGTTTGTTCTCCTGTTATAGTATCTTTCGATTCTTTATTTTTGGGCGGCCATCCTGACCAGTGAAGCTTCTCGCTTTCCATCTAATAGTTCGAGGGCTGTAGTCATGGCCTCATTGTTTGAGTCTTCGGTGGGATGTCAGAATCTGGTGCTTGGCTCTCCGACCTCGACCGGTATCAAAGCCTCAGACCCGTATACCAAAGAGAACGGCGTCTCTCCTGTGCTCGATTTGGAGATTGTCCGATATGCCCATAACACCTCGGGCAACATTCTCTCCATTTTCCTTTCGCATTTTCTAACTTCTTTCACAAGTTTTGAATGATGGTCTTGTTTGTGGACTCGGCCTGAATATGATCCTTTTGATTTTGTTATCCTAGAGAAACTTTGTTACTTTGCCTCCGATGAACTGCTTCACGTTATCACACGTTATCTCGGAGGGGATCCCGAATTAGCACATGATGTGATCCCAGATGAAGTCGATGACTTCTTTTTCTCGTATCTTCTCGTAGGATTGTGCTTCTACCCATTTTGAGAAGTAGTCAGTCATGAATAGAATAAATCTAGCTTTACCTGGCACCGTTGGTAGGGGACCGACGATGTCCATTCCCCATTTCATGAACGACCATGGTGATAAGCTGAATGTAGCTGTTCACCGGGTTGGTGGATCATTGGTGCAAATATTTGACACTTGTCGCATTTTCAGACGAATTCTTTGGTGTCCCTTTCCATGTTGTCCCGGTAGTAACCTGCTCTGATTACCTTTCGAATTAAGGAATTAGAACCGGAGTGATTTCTGCAGACGCCCTCGTGGATTTCTCGGAGCACGTAATCAGTGTCTCATGGTCCCAAGCATACTACTAGGGGCCCATCGAAGGTTCTTATATATAGAGTTCCATTCTCGTCGAGTGAAAATCGAGCTGCTTTGGTCCGAAGGACCCTTGATTCTTTTAGGTCCGTGGGTAGCTTCCCACTTCCCAAATAATCGATGTACTTGACGAACGCATGTTTTACCTTGGACTGAGGTCTCCTCTTTTGCTTCACCGGTTTGAACCTGGGGTCGACGCTTAGCTGATGGGTGGCTATTTCCGGTGGGATCCCTGTCATGTCTAAGTGGGACCAAGAAAAGCAATCAACGTTGTTAATAAGAAATTGAGTGAGTTTCTTCCTGAGTTCGGGAGTTAATCCCGTTACCAGGTATACCTTTCGATCTGGGAGATGTTCCATCAAAACAACTTGCTCCAGTTCTTCGACCATTGATTTTGTTGCGTCCGATTCTTCAGGGGCAACGAAGGTTTGAGGAGTAAGGAAGTCTTCTTCATCATCCTCGGGGACCTGTTTATCTTCTGACCCCTCCGAGGTGGAGGATATGGGTGTCGGTGCCATGTCGTGTACTGCGAACATATCCTTTGCCGCATGCTGCTCTCCATATACCATTTTTACACCGTCATTTGTGGGGAAATTCATCATTTGATGAAGAGTTGATGGTACTACCCTTATGTTATGTATCCACGGCCTTCCGAGCAAGGCATTGTATCTTATGTCACCTTCGATGACATGGAACTTGGTGTTTCAAACTGTACCGGATACGTCTACTGGGAGGATGATTTCCCCCTTCGTTGCCTCGCTTGCCATGTTGAATCCATTGAGGACTCGAGAGGTGGGTATGATTTGATCGAGCAGTCCGAGCTGCTGCATTACCTTCGACCTGATTATGTTGGCGGAGCTACCTGGGTCCACGAGCACACGTTTAATTTGAATGTTATTCAAGAGAAAGGAAATTACCGGTGCATCATTATGTAGTTGAGACAAAGTCCCGAAGTCTTCTTCACTGAATGCAAGAGTGTCCTCGAATACATAGTTCGGGGTTTGCCTTTCTGTTGTGATGGATATTTTTGTTCGCTTGACAATGGCCCCATGCGAGATATCGATCCCTCCAATGATCATGTGGATGACGTGCTGTGGTTCCTCTGCTTCATTTTTACTGTTCGCCTCTCTCTCTCGAAATTGGTTCTTAGCTCGGTCGGTGAGGAACTCTCGAAGGTTCCCTTTGCTAATGAGTCGAGCTACTTCTTCTCGGAGTTGTCTCCAATCCTCGGTCCTATGGCTGATATGATGTCTGAAACATCAATATTGAAGTTGTACTCAGATAGCCGGGGTGCCTCTACCGGCCCTGTGTGCCTGTCGAACCTGGCTTTGTTCACGAGTCCCCGAGGATTCTAGCCCCGATCCATCCTTCGATCACTCTGAGGTATATTGCGCCTCGAGATATTTCTCCAATTTTCTATACACGGTTGAGACCTTTCTTTGTTCGGCCTTTTGGGTGTCTGTTCGACTCGAGGAGCCGTTTCCGGTGGTGCTGTGCTTGGAGTTTTTTGATGGCTTTGTAGCTAAGAAATAGCCACTTGTTGTGCTTGCAACATCTCAAAAATGACATGAAGGCTAACTTCTCTTTCCTTTTGAGCAGGGGCTCTCTGTGCTTCATGTTGGTCTCCTTCACGCACGCTTTCGTCTGTGTGAGAGCTTACATCGACATGTTGAACGTTGCGTGAGCCTTCATCAACGGGGATTTGTATTGGTGCTCCTTCAGGGTTTTGCGGTGGTACACCGGCGCCTGAAGCAGTTGCACCGTTCCCTCCATGATCTTCAGGACCGTTGTTTTCATGTGCATTCACCGAGTTAGACATTTTCTAACGTGAAATTGAAGATTCTTGGGCAAGAAAAAGTGTAAAGAATAACTTGTGTTTTTAGAAAACCAGCACTAAAACAATCACTATTATTTTTTTCCCCACGGTGGGCGCTAAACTGTTTACCATGAAAATGGTAATTACAATTAAATTTGATTTTGTGGTTCTAAAAATATGTGATCTATTTTAATACTAGTTGTTAGGCAATAGATGCTAAATATAAGTAAGGAAAGTGTGATAATAACAAAGGAAAGTAGTGAAGTGGACCGAGCTATTGAGAGACGAGGTCTCGAGCTGGTCAAAACAGGGCCTCGAGGTCGAGCTCGAGTGTTTGACAGAGAGCGGTCGATGAAGATATAACAATATTGAGGCCTCGAAGATGGCCTCTTTATGATCAACAATGAGCAATAAGTGAAGAACAATCAAGGAACACAATAAATAGAAAGCAATAAATCAATGAAATAATTGTAGAGAATATTTGAGTTAGAGAGCAAAAAATGTTCTTGTTCTTGTATAGAATATCATATCTCTTACAAAATGACAAGGGCCTCCTTTATATAAGAGGGGGAATCCCAACATAGTACATGTTTAGTTATTACAAATAAATGCAGCTGGTACATCTATTTAATGTCACGGTACGAACTTGTACTATTCTTGCAGACTTGGTCAGCTTTAACCACGTACTTTTTGGGAATTTCCCGCTTTTCATGACGGTCATCAATTTATACCGTCCCAAGGTGGGGCGTGGAGAATCCTCAATATGCTTCCTCGATGCCAAACCTCGAACTGTGCCTCGAGCCCTCTGAAGACGGGCTACGGAATGCCATAATGATCATAAAATCGGACTCTCCGATTTTAACCGTATACAAAAAAGTAGCTTCTTCCCAAAAGTAGAAGCAGAAACAATTTTGACTTTTCTTCTTACCAAGAATACCCTTAACAAAATATAGTATATACCAAAATAACCGTTAAACCTAATACTTAGGATATTAATGTATAAATATTTCTTATTATTTTTAAGATAGCTCTCTAATATATAGTGACTTTAAGGGTGAATATTTTTATATTTTGTTGAATATTTTCAATATATTTAACTTATATTAAAAAAATTAAGTACTTTTTAAATTTTATTTTCATAGTTTACTTAAATAAAATGAAAAGATTTAATTATTGTATATAATAATAAATTTTTAAGATTATTTATTTACTTATAATATTAACTATTAAGTAAATCTATTCATGTCTTTATTCGCAATTTGATACTTAAAAGTACTTTCTAAAAAGTTTGGTCAAACACAAATTATTAATTAAAAGTACTTTTAAGAGTGATTACCCAAATGCACATTGTTCGTCTCCAAAACTACTTTTTTTCAAAAGCAGTTCTCGGAATGAGCTGATTTCTCTCGTTTAGCCAAACACGCTATAAGAGTGAGAAGGAAGGAGGTTTAGGCCTTTACAATACTAGCGCTTCGTTTGTAACTCAGTAGAGAAACGAAAACCCTGAGTTTCTTGAATTGAAATTGAGACAGAAAGGCTTCTTATTGACAGAAGAACAGAGAAATGAAGGAAACCCTAAATTCTTCGATGATAATGCTGTCGAAGGATGTGATGATGGACATCTTCTCAAGGCTACGGGCAAAGACATTGTGCAGGTTAAGGTGCGTTTGCAAAGAATGGAGAAGCTTAATCTCTGACCCATTTTTCAAATCCCTTCACAGGGCACGCTCATCTCTTAAACCCAGTTTGCTTTTGCTCCAAGAAAAATATTGTGGTACCTCTACTACTAGTACTAGAATAAGTATGTCATCAGTTGATTTTGATGGGAATCATAATTTTGACTTTACATTCACTTTGGATACTTATGTCTATTTCATGCCTTCTAAATGGGAGTTGATTTGCTTTCTTGGTTCCAGAGGCAAAGGGTTTTATGTATGTAACCCAACTACTCAAGAATTGGTTAAATTACCTAATACTCCTACTAGTTCTCGTGCTACTTTGGACGGTATTGCGTTTGGATATATAAAGGAGAGGAATGAGTATGTATTGGTTAATTCTCGTTTTATTAAGAATGATACTGTGTGTGAAGTCATGAGGTGGACTGATGGTTGTTGTTTGAAAAATCATTCTTGGAAGGTTGTTGATGCAAAATGCCCATATATGCTAAGCTGGTGTGGCATTCTGGTTGAAAATAATTTTTATTGGATTCGATACGGGAACAAGTATGATAGCATTGAAGCAATCATTTCATTTGATTTGGAAAAAGAGGACTTTGGTACAGTGATGCCGCCAAAGGATACTTTTGATGATGGCGGACTTTGGTCTTTAGCGGAATTGAAGGGGATGTTGTGGTTGTTTGGTTCACATGAAGATATATCTACCATGGATATTTGGGTGTTGAAGGATTCCAAGAATTATATGTGGGTTAAGGAGTACACTATTGACGTAGGCCTAGCCAGGTTTAACCTTGACGTGAGGTTTATCAGTATTCTAGATCACAAGGAAGGGAAAATTCTAATGGATGTTGATTCTGAGATTCTTGAGTGGTATGATGTGGACAACAAGTGCTTCCAGAGAGTAGACAATCTAAGGTCAGTACAATGGAGCTGGTCTGTACTTCACACTGATGGCTTATTTTCCTTGGGAAATCAATATCCAGGTGCATAATGTTTTCACCTGCTGTTTATAGTTGCTTCGTCAGCCGTAGTGTTTCACCTTTTGGTTAGAGTAAATTCGTTAAACTTTTTTTTAACCAAACGCTGATCTTATCTTGTGCTCTTTGGAATGTATTTCAACTCCTTTAGTTGAACTATTAAATTTACGATGATGTAGGAAGTACATTCATGTTAGGGTTGTTTTATGATTATTGTTCTTATTGTGTTATGTCGAAGCCGTTTGATGAGGGGATTCTGGTTAAACTTGGACTGAGAATTATTTTCCTTCTTGCTTAGTGACATGAATATTCTCATTGTTTCTTCCCCGACTTAGCTCTTTTCTTGCTAAAGTAATAATGCTTATTAGCCTTATATATCATACGAAAGAAAAGTAATAATTCTTATTAGCCTTATAAAGTTGTCTCGGTGTGATCAATAGGTCACAAGTTCCAGTCATGGAATCAACCATCGATAGATAGGTCCTTCTCCCGATTCTGCGTGAGCACAAGATGCTTCATCCTGTTGTCCTTTTTAGTCTTAGATAGCAAACATTATGTTCTATGCTCAGTTAGTTCGGATGTCGTACAATTTGACATCTCAATGTTAACTAACTTCATTCCAGTCTATGAATATTGAAAGCATCAATGGGTGGATGAAGTACCTGGATAGTGGATGCATATTTATTGAAGTTAAAGGGGGAAGGCTAGTATTATCGACTATTTACTGGGAAATCTATTAGTATTACCCAACTTGAGAGAGTGGATCTCTGAATTTGACAAATTGTTGCTTCCAAATAATGTGTTTGCATATCTGCGTTGAGTGACCGAGTCATTGAACTTGGTTCGATTCTCGCATCATTGTCTTGACTCTTGAGAAAGCAAGAAGGAGAACAAGTTAATTAGACAGTGATCCAAGTCACCATGGATTGTTTCTGGTCCTTGTCGATCTGTATCTTTTCGCAGGGTTAGATAATGCGAGTTATTCTGCTTTGTTGGTGGCAAGAGGCAGCTNTTTTTAGTGTGATATTAGTCTCACCTGATTCTAGTCCAAAGTAGTCTCACCTAGGAAACATTATGTTCTATGTCAGTTAGTTCGGATGTCGTACAATTTGACATCTCAATGTTAACTAACTTCATTCCAGTCTATGAATATTGAAAGCATCAATGGGTGGATGAAGTACCTGGATAGTGGATGCATATTTATTGAACTTAAAGGGGGAAGGCTAGTATTATCGACTATTTACTGGGAAATCTATTAGTATTACCCAACTAGAGAGAGTGGATCTCTGAATTTGACAAATTGTTGCTTCCAAATAATGTATTTGCATATCTGCGTTGAGTGACTGAGTCATTGAACTTGGTTCGATTCTCGCATCATTGTCTTGACTCTTGAGAAAGCAAGAAGGAGAACAAGTTAATTAGACAGTGATCCAAGTCACCATGGATTGTTTCTGGTCCTTGTCGATCTGTATCTTTTCGCAGGGTTAGATAATGCGAGTTATTCCGCTTTGTTGGTGGCAAGAGGCAGCTGTAAGATGCTTGGTTTGTGGTTTTTACAAAAAAGGCTCTTACAGACTGCTTTCCACGTTTTAAAGATGAACTTTTCTTTATGAATTGGTCGCATCCCTGCTTATAGGCAATCAAGGAATGATCTTGATTTCTAGACGAGGTCTGAGGTAGAATGTATTTCCATAGTCCTATTTGTTGATTATACGATCAGGATTTGTTGTAACTGGGAAGAAAATCTTGAAACTGCTTGTGGCTGTTTTTGTCATTCTTGCTATACAGATAATTAACTAAAAAGTAATAGTGATAATAAAGTGTTTAATTATAGTATAAATAGCTAAAAGAGTGACGTCCATTTTTTATATCTTCATAGTGAATAATGCTTTTCAAATAACAGGTATCTATATTTTTATCCCAACACTATTAATTAGTTATGGGGTATTACGTGCGAGGCACGTACATAGACACTAGTATCTATATAAAAGCACGAATATTTTATGCTAAATGTTGAACGACTAAAATATTCTCGTAACGTTGATCGACTTTATTGCCCCTAAATATTTATATAATTTAAGGATGTAATTATAAATTATCCAGTGGTAGAATTCTTTTTCAATTAAAATTACACATATGGCTGACCTTATAAAATTGATATCGGGTATAATTCATGGACTGCTAATCACCGCCACATCAAGCATTGTTTCGATTACCTTTGAGCTGTTAATTATTAGTTTTTTGGTGCTGGCCTTTTCTATAATGCAGATAGACCCATGGGCGTTCTTGCAACCACGTCAAGCGGCACACATTCTTGGGATGTTGGAGTACGAAACTGAAAATATTTTTGTTTCTTTTTGGATAAATTGAGGTATATTAAAGAGTTAATATTTTATGTTATTTTACCGTTTTTTTCTTTCATAGGAAAAAATAAGATATGAAAGGGAGTGCTTATCTCTTTGAAGATCAACATAGAAAAATAGAATCGATTTGCCATTTTGAATTTTCTTCTTGCTTTAATTTTTATGTTGATTGTGTTTAGTTTCTTATGTATTAGATACTACCTGAAGGTGGTTTTCTTTGTTTTATTCTTTTGGTTTTGTCTATTTAATCTTTTGTTTAGTTCTTTTCTAAATGGTTATTAATGTTATGTTGTCTTTGTGTAGGTCAGCACTTTGATTATAAGATTTTGCAAGATTGGGTTTGACTCCGGGTATGAATATTACAAAAAATAGCTATATTATTTTAGTCACACAGTTTATTTTTCATATAAAATATTTTTTTCATCGTATAAAATAGATGTACTTTAAACTTCTCATTGCTCAAAAACCAGTGCCGCACTTAACAAGGCTAAAAGGATATTTTATGATTATTTGCCTATCCAAATATTAGGTTTCTACCGAATCATGAATTCCTTCAGTAATTCAGATTTCTCTTTTGTAGTGTAAATTTGCTTGAGTTCATGTTTCTATATCTTTTTAGATAACACGACTGAAATTATTAGATTTTATCACATAATGCTTACTTTTCTTTTAACATATAAAGCTTTACTCCATACTTATTAGAAGAGAAGTGATTAGATAACACGACTGAAATTATTAAATTTTATCACATAATATTTATTTATCTTATTCATTTATTTTTAACAGATAACATGTGATGTACAAATCAACGGAAATAAAAGTGCGAGAGAAAACAAAGTCTACAACTAAATTAAAAATCATTACAAAAATCATGATACTAAACCCAGAATTTTGGTGTCACAACTTCACGGACTGTCTATGAATGCTACATATAAAGGTCTGAACAAAATAAATACATCTGTCTCAAATAAAGAAGAACATAGCGGAAATAAAGTAGGAGGGGACGCCAAGGCCTGCAGACGCTTGTAGGACTACCTCGGAATCTCCAAAAGAACTGAGGCAGCCTCCTCACTCTAAGGTCGTAGGGTCCTGTACCGGGATTTGCACAAAAATCAGACTGTAGCATCAGTACAACCGACCCCATGTACTGAGTAAGTGTCGAGCCTAACCTCGGCGAAGTAGTGATAAGGCTAGGACACGACAACCAACTAAACCTCTGCAGTTTAATCTTCTCCGTAGAAAATAATAACAACAAGAATTAAGCAGCTAAATACAAGGAAAGGGGGAACATACTGAGGGGAGGAAATATCAAATAATAGAAATAAGAAGTAAAACAACAAATTAGATATCAATTTAAACAACAGAAATAACAACACAAAAACAAGTGCACGACATCACCCTTCGTGCTTTTACTCTCATCCTCACCAAATAATAAATAGAATGCACGGCATCACCCTTCGTGCTTTTACTCTCATCCTCACCAAATAATAAATAGAATGCACGACATCACCCTTCGTACTTTTACTCTCATCCTCACCAAATAATAAATAGAATGCACGGCATCACCCTTCGTGCTTTGCACTCTTCCTCACCCAAACAAATCAATAACAACAATCCGGCAAGAAAAACAACAATACAAACAACAATAATGAAGCCATAACGTCCCCGCAAAGGAATCAACAGTAGAATCAATATCATCCCGGCAAGGGAAACAACTATAACCAATCTCACCGAGTTACTCAATTTCACGCAGTAATTCTCAAGTCGAGCCAATACTCAAGAATGATCAATATCAAAGAAACACCAACATAGAAAATTGTCAAATTAAACTCAAGTAATGCTTAATGAAAAATCACATAAATCACAATATTCGACTCACGACATGCTTGACACCAATGTATAGATACTCGTCACCACAGCTATACGTTGCACATTATACTAACACGTAGCAAATAAGACATACAATACCTATTCCCTCAAGCTAAGGTTAAGCCAAACACTTACCTCGAATTCCACGACCAACTCAAGCCTCAATTGCCGCTTTCCCTTTAGAACTCGCCTCCAATTGAATTGTATCTAGACATAATTAGCTTAATAATATCAATTAATGCTAAATAATTCAATCCCAATGCTTAATTATGAGTTTTTTACCATTCTTCCCAAAAAGTCAAAAATCGACCCGGGCCCGCTTGGTCAAAACACGAGGTTCGGACCAAAATCCGATCACCCATTCACCCACGAGCCCGAATATGTAATTGGTTTTGGAATCCGACTCCAAATCGAGGTCTAAATTTCCAAATTTGTAAAATCTCTAATTCTCCTAAAATCCCTAATTTCTACCCCTGAAGAACAAGATTTAGGCCTAGAAATCTAATGGGCGTTTAATGAAAAATGAGATTAGAAGTACGAACCTATGATTTTGTGATGAAATCCCTCCTCAAAAATCGCCCAAAGTTGGATTCTATGGAAGAAAATATGAAAATGGGGTCTATTCCCGTTTTGCTACTGTTTTAAGACCCCTGGGCAGACCCTCTAAGCGATCGCGAGGTGTCTGCTGCGTTCGCATAGCACTGGCCCCCATTGGCCATCGCGTTCGCGTTTCCATGGCCGCGTTCACATAGGGTATTGAACCAAATCCCTTGACCAACCTTCTAAACTATGCGTTCACACCTAAGCCTATGCGTTCGCATAGTGCAAACCCAGCCCCAATTACACTTCGCGTTCACGTGGGTTACCACGCGTTCGCATAGAACAAAGCACCAGATACCAGAAACAACACTCCACCAGATTTTTTCTAAGTCCGAAACACTCCGACACCTATCCGAAACTCACCCGAACCCTCGGGGCTCCAAACCAAACATGTACACAAACTTAAAAATATCTTACAGACTTACTCGTGCGATCAAATCGCCAAAATAACATCTTAAACAACAAATTTAGCATCAAAAATCAAAGAAAATCTCAAGAACTTTCAAAATTTCAATTCTTACAACTACGGGTCCGAATCACGTCATATGACCTCCGTTTCTTATCAAATTTTAAGGCATCACTCAAATACTATATTAAACCTGTACCGAGCTCCGAAATCAAAATATGGGCCCGATACCATCAATTTCAAATATAATCAAATTCCCAAAAACTCTTATAATTTCTTTCAAAAATTCATTTCTCGGGCTTGGGACCTCAGAATTCAATTCCGGGAATATGCCCAAGTCCTATATTTTCCTACGGACCCTCCGGGACCGTCAAATTACGGGTCCGGTTCCGTTTACCCAAAATGTTGACTGAAGTCAACTTAAATTCAATTTTAAAGGTAAAATTAGCATTTTTCTAAGTTTTTCATATAAAAGCTTTCCGGATATACGTCCGGACTGCGCACGCAAAATGAGGTGAGGTAAAATGAGGTTTTCAAGGTTTCGGAACACATTTTTGACTTATAAATGAGAGATGATTTTTTTTGAGTCATCACAATTTCTGACTGATTTCGTCTTGCGCATTGCCTTTCATACGCACATCGAAAATAAGTATTAATTGATAACTACTTGAAAATTGAAATAATTTATAAACTATGAGTAATACTTAATTATAGTATAACAGGTTATACAATCATATCATTAAAATAGAGTCCAAGTGAAAAAGAAGTTGGGAGAAAGAGAGAGAAAATGCAATGCGTTTGAAGATTTCACAGAAAACGAAACTTCAAACTCGCACCACATTTGTTGCTTTTCACTACTATATAATTGTGCTCAAACTTCGCCACATTTACCAAAATACATACAGGCAACTATGCAATAAAGAATGAAAATAGGGGCAAAAATGAAACTTCAAAAAATGGTATCTGATGGATGATGAGATACGCGAGGGTGGTTTTGTCACGTCACAAAAAAATTTATGTAACACCTGCAGTACAATTACTTTTCCGCCAATCATGTTGCTCAACTTTCATGAATTTAATAAAAGAAAGAATTACAAGAAAATACATATGACTTCACGCCATAATAAAAAATGGCCGATAATTTTAAAGTTTACCATCTTAGTCCATATTGTACATATTTTGAACGCACTAGCAAATTTAAAATATGTGTTCTTACAACCATTGCTTCTAAAAGTTATGGAATTAAATTTGTGTTCTTATAACATTGCTTTCGCTCTCTTCTTCTCACATCCTCGACATATGCTTCAAGGGACTGTATATTTTCTGCTTCTCCTCTTGTGTCACCTGGTTGCGATGTAAGAAAATTGAAGAGTAGAAGTCCACAATTGAAGACCATTCAAAGCTTTGCTTTCGAAAATGATTTTTTTAATTAATTTTTTGGATTGGGTGTTGTTCCAATTGATTGAAAATATCAAAAGAACTTCAAAATTTGAATTTGAAGTAGATTTGAGCAAGATTTGAATTAAATTTCAGAGAAGACACAAGGAAGAAGACGAAGTCAGTTTTTTGTATAAGTATGTATAATCTTGTATAATAGTGTATATGAGTGTATAAACACATCTTATACACTATTATATTCTTTTATACACATTTATACAAGCGTCTGTAGACGAACTTCTTCCACGATTTTCAGTTGCAATCTTGTTCAAAACCAGTCCAAATCTCCATGAAATGACTTCAAATTTTATATACAACCTCCTTATACTATTTCTAACAAGTCTAAATAACACCCACTCCAAATTTCTCTCAAAATCAAATTCGAAATTTAAACCCAAATGTTTAAACTTGTTAAAAATCTAATTTTCACCACCCAAATGGATTTTGTTTGTTGAACTAATATTTGAGTCACAATTACTGATTCGAAAATTAACTTAAATGCTTGAGGAATCCTTTTTAAAAATTAAATATTAATTTTGAGAACCTATTGGAGTTGGATGTTGAGTTTTAACCTATTATTTTTGGGTTAGTTGATTGTAAATTGAAATAGGGGCTATAAAATTGAAAAGCATGAATCCCAGTTGTTTTAATGTGAAATTTTCCCTTAATAAAATACCCTCCGTTATGCCAGGCAGGAATGTTGACCTCCTGTGTGCTATTCCCCTTTATAAGACCGCCAATCATGTTGTTCGGCTTTCATGAATTTACTAAAATGCCCTCCGTTATGTCAGGCAGGCATATTGACCTCCTATATGCTATTCCCCTTTATAAGACCGCCAGTCATGTTGCTCAACTTTCATGAATTTGCTAAAATGCCCTCTATTATGCCAGGCAGGCATGTTGACCTCATGTGTGCTATTCCCCTTTATAAGATAGTAATATCTATATCTATCTATATCTTCTATATCTATATAAAAGCACGAATATTTTATGTTAAATATTGAACGACTAAAATATCCTCGTAACATTGATTAACTTTATTGCCCTTACATATTTATATAATTTAAGGATGTAATTGTAATCCAGTGGTAGAATTCTTTTTCAATTAAAATTACACATATGGTTGACCTTATAAAATTGATATCAGGTATAATTCATGGACTGCTAATCATCGCCACATCAAACTAACCCTTGTCTTAAACGACTGAACAAGCCCAAGGAATCTTTTTTATTAATTCACTTGATGATAGAAATTGTGTAATTGAAAACGGTAAGGAAATACTAAGTTATAATTTAATTAGAATAGGTCCTACATTTATGCAATTTCTGATTAAAGAGAACACAGACCATAAGAAATCTGACGAAATCAACATACTATTCCATCAAATTATATAGAACGAAAGTTAATTTTTTCAACCTTTTTATATTTGCAGATTTATATATATAGATATAGAGACAATTGCATCATCGCTGGTAATCAAGCATTGTTTCGATTACCTTTGAACTATTAATTATTAGTTTTTTTGGTGCTGACCTTTTCTATAATGCAGATAGACCCATGGATGTTCTTGCAACCACGTCAAGCGGCACACATTCTTGGAATGTTGGAGTACAAAACTGAAAATATTTTTGTTTCTTTTGGAGAAATTGAGGTATATTAAGGAACTAATGTTTTATGTTATTTTACCGTTTTTTTCTTTCATAGGAAAAAATAAGACACGGAAGGGAGTTCTTATCTCTTTGGAGATCAACTTAGAAAAATAGAATCGATTTGCGATTTTGGATTTCCTTCTTGATTTAATTTTTATGTTGATTGTGTTTAGTTTCTTATGTATTAGATACTACCTGAAGGTGGTTTTCTTTGTTTTATTCTTTTGGTTTTGTCTATTTAATCTTTTGTTTAGTTCTTTTATATACGGTTATTAATGTTATGTTGTCTTTGTGTAGATCAACACTTTGGTTATAAGATATTGCAAGATTGGGGTTGACTCCGGGTATGAATATTACAAAAATAGCTATATTATTTTAGTCACACAGTTTATTTTTCATTTAAAATATTTTTTTCACCGAATAATATAGATGTACTTTAAACTTCTCATTGCTCAAAAACCAGTGTCGCACTTAACAAGGCTAAAAGGATATTCTATGATTATTTGCCTATCCAAATATTAGGTTTCTACCTGAATCATGAATTCCTTCATGGTAAGTGTTTGGTCTAACTTCGACTTGAGGGAATAGGAATCATGAATTCCTTCATGGTAAGTGTTGAGCGTTGAGTTGGGCGTCGGATTGAGGTAAATGTTTGGTCTAACTTCGACTTGGGAGATTAGAAATCTCCGACTTAATTGCTATGTGAATTTTCATGTGTGTGGCGTATAGGTGAGATGACGAGTACCTATGCACTGCCAAACTATCTGTTTAGCCTGTTCCCTTCCTCTTTCCTAATATATATTATTTTCCTGCCTTAACTGCTACATGCTCATTGGTGCTTCCATGTTTAATTGCTTCTTATTAGATGTTGTTCTCTTTATTGAAGGTATAAATTGTTTCGTAGTTCATGATACTACATAATTAGTTTAAGATTAGTTTATCGGTGTTTCATGGTACATTTTTGATTGGGATCACTGTGTAGCATTAATTGACGAGGTCTCATAATTGTCTAGATTTCCGTTTGCATTGGTTTGAGGCATAAATGTTGTGGAGGGTTTTGAGCTAAATTGTGAAATACTTGTTCTTATTGTGTGACTGGTGATTGACTGGTGGGATCGGGTTGCACGCCGCAACAAGGAGTAATAAGGGTGGACAGGTGAGATCGAGTTGCACGCCACAACATGAGAAATAAGGGTGATATATTGAGTAATAAGGGTGAATTGGTGGGATCGGGTTGCACGCCGCAACAGGAGTAATAAGGGTGAATGTTCATGTTGTTACTGATTATATGGTGGGATCGGGATGCGGGCCACATCATTTTGGTGTTTATGTATTCTGTGTCTATGATGATTTTATTCTGTACCATTGAAACTCTCTTAAGGATTGGTTATAGCTGAGTACTGGCAAGATAACTAGGTCCCGTATTTATTTACTGTAAGTTACTGTTTCGTTTCATTCCGTACTTCCGTTTTGCTTTATCATAAACTGTATACATGTTATATTATAAATGCCCTGCCGTAGCCTCGTCGAGGTTAGGCTCGACACTTACCAATACATGGGGTCGGTTGTACTGATACTGCACTTTGCACTTTCTGTGCAGATTTTAGAGCTGATTGTGGCTGATCGAGAGGTCGGTTGCAGACATTCGTCCAGGAGATCCAAGGTAGTCCTGCAGGCGTTCGCAGGCCCTAGCGTCCCCTCCTATGTTCTACATTTCTGTTTTATTTTCTTTCGAGAGAGATGTATTTTTTTCTCAGACCAATACTTGTAGATATTCATAGAATGTTCGTGGATTGTGACACAAGTTCTAGGTGGTAGTAATAATTCATGGTTAAGAAATATTTATCCGATTTTGCATTTGTGATCACCTGGACTAAACTACTTACTTGCGAGTACGATGTTAGGCGCCATCACGATCCTGACGGTTGGAAATTCGGATCGTGACAAGTTGGTATCAGAGCACTGGGTTGCTTAGGTCTCATAATTCACGAACAAACTTAGTAGAGTCTGGGGGATCGGTACGGACACGTCTGCAATTATCTTCCAGAGGCTATAAAGTGAGGAACAAGTCACTTTTATTCAACTCTATCGTGCGATTCTTGTTATTCCAATACTGATTGAACTCTTCTATTCTTATTCTCTCACATATGGCGAGAACACGTATCGCTTCTTCTGTCGATCAGCAGCCGGATCCTCCAGCAGCAGCTCCTACGAGGGGCAGAGGCCGAGGCCGTGCCAGAGGTTGAGACAGGGGCTGGGCTCAGCCCAGAGCCCAAGCAGCAGCTCCAGTCGTGGAGCCTCAGGTTGAGTTCGATGAGGAGGCTCCAACTTAGACTGTTCTGGCGGGACCAACTCAGGTCCCAGAGGGGTTTATTGCTACCCCGGTTCTTCACGATGCTTTGGTCTGATTGGTGGGCCTTATGGAGAGTATATCCCAGATTGGCGCATTCCCCGTGGCACCAGCCATATCTCAGGATGGAGGAGGAGCTCAGACTCCTGCCACCCTCACTCCGGAGTAGATGACTTCCCAGTTTCAGATCCCAACAGCTCACCCAGTTGAGGTAGTTCAGCCAGTTGCTGCAGCACCGCCCGTTGATGGGGCAACTATGTCCTCCGATGCTTTGTAGAGATTGGATAGATTTATCAAGCTTTTACTAGTTCATTTCAGCGGTGCCACTTCAGATGACCCCCATGAGTGCTTTGATAGCTGCCATGAGGTTCTTTGGAACATGGGTATTTTGGAGACCAATGGGGTCGACTTCGCTGCTTTTCAGATGACCGGTTCTGCCAAGAAATGGTGGAGAGATTATTTATTGACTAGACCTGCTGGATAGCCTGCCCTCACTTGGGATCAGTTCTCACATCTCTTCTTGGAGAAGGTTATGCCTATTACTACGAGAGAGGAGCGTCTCCATCAGTTTGAGCGTCTCCAGCAGGGACTTTTACTCAGTGTGAGATCTGGTTCGTGGATTTGGCCCATCATGCTATTCTTCTGCTCCCCATAGAGAGAAAGAGGGTTAGGAGATTTATTGAGGGTCTTGCTCAGCCTATTAGATTGCAGATGGCTAAGGAGACGGGGAGCGAGATCTCTTTCCAGGATGCGACCAATGTGGCCCGACGAGTTGAGATGGTTCTTGGATTGGGAGGTTAGAGGTTAGATGAGAGACCTCGTCATTCCGGTATCTTCAGCAGCGCCTCATCTGGAGGCAGGGGTATTTTTGGTAGAGGCCATCCTCCTAGGCCATTTCATTCAGTACTTCAGGTATCTCACAGTGTGTCTAGGAGTCGTGGTTCTTATGTGCCTCCTTCTACTCAGCCAACCTATAGTGCACCGCCAAATCCTATCAGAGCACCTCCTCTTCAGAGTTACTATCATGGTCAGCCGACTCGTCAGGGTCAGTCTCAGTTTTTACAACCACTGTATCAGGATGGATGCTTTGAGTGTGGTAACTATGGGCATATTCAGAGAGCCTGTCCGAGATTGTTGGGTGTTCAACCTCAGTACCAGAGTTCTCGTGCCATGGTTCCGGCACCAGCTGTGCACCACCTGCTCCGCCAACCAGATGTTGGGATCAGGTAGCCATAGGTAGGGGCCAAATTGTTAGAGGTGGAGGTCAGGTCGCTAGAGGTGGAGGCCCACCAGTCATAGGTCATCCCAGAGATATGGTTCAGGGTGGTGGGGCCCAACCCCGATGTTATGCCTTTCCATCCAGGCCTGAGGCTGAGTCCTCTAATGCTGTTATCACAGGTACTGTTTCAGTTTGCAGCAGAGATGCTTTAGTTCTATTTGATCCGGGGTCTAGTTACTCCTATGTGTCATCTTATTTTGCTTCATATTTGGTTGTGCCCCGTGATTCCTTGAGCGCCCTTGTATATGTGTCCACACCCCTGGGGGGTGCTATTGTCGTAAATCGTGTGTATCGCTCGTGTGTGGTCGCTATTGCGGGTCTAGAGACCAGTGTGGACCGTTTTCTTCTTGATGGTCGATTTCGATGTTATATTAGGCATGGATTGGCATTCACCTTATCACGCTATCTTGGACTGTCATGCCAAGACAGTGACCTTAACCGTGCCGGGGTTGCCTCGATTAGAGTGGAGAGGGACTCCTGGCCATTCTTCTAGCAGAGTTATTTCTTATATGAAGGCTCAACGTATGGTCGAGAAGGGGTGTTTGTCCTATTTGGCTATGTTCGTGATTCTAGTGCTGAGGTTCCTTCTATGGATTCTGTGCCCGTTGTTCGTGAGTTTGCAGGGGTATTTCTTGCAGACCTGCCAGGGATGCCCCCGACAGGGATATTGAATTTTGCATTGATGTGGCTCCGGACACTCAACCCATTTCCATTCCGCCATACCGGATGGCCCCAACAGAGTTGGAAGAACAGTTACAGGATTTGCTTGATAAGGGCTTTATTAGGACCAGTGTCTCACCCTATAGTGCATCAGTGTTATTTGTTAAGAATAAGGATGGGTCTATGAGAATGTGTATAGATTATCGGCAATTGAACAAAGTCACTATCAATAACAAGTATCCATTGCCGAGGATTGATGATTTGTTTGATCAGCTTCAGGGTGCCAAGGTGTTTTCAAAGATTGACTTTAAATATGGCTACCATCAGTTGAGGATTAGGGCGTCTGATGTCCCTAAGACAGTTTTTCGGACGCGATATGGGCACTATGAGTTTTTCGTGATGTCCTTTGGGTTGATTAATGCCCCAGCAACATTTATGGACTTGATGAATCGAGTGTTCAAGCCTTACCTGGATTTCTTTGTGATTGTGTTTATTGATGACATGTTGATATACTCCCGCATCGGGAGGAGCATGAGCAGCACATCTGGATAGTGCTCCAGAATTTGAGGGACAGTCAGTTGTATGCTAAATTTTCAGAGTGCGAGTTTTAGTTGGATTCACTTGCTTTCTTGGGTCACGTCGTGTCAGCAGAGGGTATTCAGGTGGATCCTAAGAAGATTAAGGTAGTCAAGAATTAGCTTAGACCCACGTCAGCTACGGAGATCAGGAGCTTCTTGGGTTTGGCGGGTTATTACCGTTGGTTTGTGGAGGGGTTTTCATCTATAGCAGCCCGATGACTAGGTTGGCCCAGAAGGGTGCCCCGTTCAGGTGGTCAGATGAGTGTGAGGCGAGATTTCAGAAGCTCAAGACAGCTACTACAACATCGGTATTGGTATTGCCATCAGGTTCAGGATCTTACACAGTATATTGTGATGCCTCTCGTGTTGGGCTCGAAGCAGTATTGATGCAGGAGGGCAGGGTGATTGCATATGCGTTTCGGCAGTTGAAGGTTCATGAGAAGAATTACCCTGTTCATGATTTAGAGTTGGCAGCCATTGTTCACGCGCTGAAGATTTGGAGGCACTATCTTTATGGCGTGTCGTGTGAGGTTTTCCCGGATCATCGCAACCTTCAGTATTTGTTCAAGCAAAAGGATCTCAATTTGAGGCAGAGGAGATGGTTGGAGCTATTGAAAGACTATGATATCACTATATTCTATCATCCGGGAAAGGCCAATGTGGTGGCCGATGCATTGAGTAGGAAGGCAGTGAGTATGGGCAGCCTTGCTTTCATTCCGGTCGGTGAGAGGCTGTTAGCTTCAGACATTCAGACTTTGGCCAATCAGTTTGTGAGATTGGATATTTCATAGCCCAGCCGTGTTCTAGCTTGTACCGTCGCTCGGTCTTCCTTGTTTGAGCTTATCAAAGATTGGTAGTATGATGATCCACACTTGATGGTCCTTAGGGACACAGTTCGACATGGTGGTGCCAAGCAGGTCACAGTTGGAGATGACGGTGTTTTGAGGATGCAGGGTCGGGTATGTGTGCCTAATGTTGATGGGCTTCATGAGTTGATCCTTGAGGAGGCTCACAATTCTCGGTATTCTATTCACCCGAGCGCTGCCAAGATGTACTAGGACCTTCGGCAGCATTATTGGTGGAGGAGGATGAAGAAGGATATTGTAGCATATATGGCTCGGTGCTTGAATTATCAGCAAATGAAATATGAGCATCAGAGGCCCGGTGGTTTGCTTCAGCAAATGGAGATTCCTAAGCGGAAGTGGGAGCGTATCACTATGGACTTTGTTGTTGGACTCCCATGGACTCGGAGGAAGTTTGGCGCTGTTTGGGTTATTGTGGACAGGTTGACTAAGTCAACACACTTCATTCCTGTGGCAGTTTCTTATTCCTCGAAGCGGTTAACAAAGATTTATATTTGGAGATCGTCCGTCTTCACGGTGTGCTCGTATCTATCATTTCTGACCGAGGTACGCAGTGTACCTCGCATTTCTGGAGGGTAGTACAATGTGAGTTGGGTACGCAGGTCGAGTTGAGCACAATGTTTCATCCTCATACGGACGGACAGTCAGAACGTACTATTTAGATCTTGGAGGATATGCTCCGCGCCTGTGTTATTGACTTTGGAGGTTCTTGGGATCAATTCTTGCCCCTTGCAGAGTTCGCCTACAATAATAGCTACCACTCGAGCATTCAGATGGCTCCCTATGAGGCAGGCATTAGATGGTAGACGGTGTAGGTTGCCAGTTGGGTGGTTTGAGCCGGGGGAAGCTCGGTTGTTGGGTACAGATTTAGTACAGAAGGCCTTGGACAAGGTCAAGATTATTCAGGATCGCCTTCGTTCATATCGGTCCAGGAAAAAGAGTTATGTCGACCGTAGAGTTCGTGATGTGGTATTCATGGCCGGGGAGAGAGTATTGCTCCAGGTATCGCCCATGAAGGGTGTCATGAGGTTTGGGAAGAAGGGCAAGTTGAGCCCTAGGTATATCGGGCCATTTTAGATTCTCACGAGAGTGAGGGAGGTGGCTTATAGAGTTGCGTTGCCTCCCAGGGTTATCATCAGTTCATCCAATATTTCATGTGTCCATGCTCCGGAAGTATCATGGTGACCCTTCCCACGTGTTGGATTTCAGCTCTCTCCAGTTGGACAAGGATTTGACTTATGAGGAGGAGCCGGTAGCCATTATAGACCGGCAAGTTCGATAGCTGAGGCCGAAGAGTTATCCTTCAGTTCGAGTGCAGTGGAGAGGTCAGCCTGCTGAGACAGCTACTTGGAAGTCCGATCTAGACATGCGAAGTAGATATCCCCACTTGTTCATCAGTTCAGGTAATTTTCTATGTCCGTTCGAGGACGAACGCTTGTTTTAGAGGTGGAGATTGTGATGACCCAAGGGGTCATCTTGTGTTTTAAGACTTTATTCCATGCTTATCAGCCTTAAAATCTTATAATTTTCCTTCTCGATTTACGTGCACAGTTCGGGCGTAATTATCCTCCTCAGCCACCTCATCCGTTTATACCTTCCTCAACATTTTCGAGGGTTGATCAAGCTCCAACGCCGGTCGACCAAATATTTCTTTGCCAGCAATGATAAGGACAAAGATCGAGACTGGATGAGCCGGTTCATTCGAGTGAGGACCAGCGATATTATCCCTAGAGAGCAACTGCCGTTCCCCGAAAAGTGGAACTTCGACCGTAAGTGGAGCCCATTCCTTAGAAATTTTCTGCATTTTCACTGTACCTTGGATAATGTTATTTTCCATTATTGGCAGCGGTCCCTTGGATGATCCATGCGATCCCCGACCTCGAGGATTGGGTTCGGAAGCTATCCGAAACCTCCTCGTATGAGAAACGCAAGTGGCGTGACTTGTCGAAGGGCAAGTGCGAAGCCAAACACCATGGTAAAATCTTTGCTATTTCCTTCTTTATCTGAAACACTTCCTTTCTGATACTTAGTCTTTATTTATGCATGCATTGGATATTTCTCCAAAATGAGGCCAGCCCCTCCCGGGGAGAAGATGGAGTCCCCGATTCCAAAGTTGAAGAAGGACAACAAGAGAAAAAGGCTTCGAAGCCCCAAGACCCTCAAGATGAAGCGGGACCTACGGAGAGACGCAGGAAGAACGTCATTCATGTGGACATAGACTCGGTCCACCAGTTCATGGATGATGAAAACAATAAGGTCGAGGATTCGACGCTGGTGGCCCGCACCAAAAAGCCGGTCGAGGCCATTAAACCCTCCGAGCCGGAGACCCTGCCTCGAGAAGAGGAAACCTCGAAGGAAGGAAAAGGAAAAGCTCCCAAATTACCCGAGGTTATGGTAATTCTTCGGCCTTCGATGAGAACACCAAAGAAAATGGATTCCGAGATCCCCATGAATGAACAAAGCGCCTCGGGCGGCGTCCGTGACAATGGGTCATTCTTCGTCGTTGCCGGCTTACTCCGAGGAAGCCATAAGGGATGATCGGGCCTTAAGAACGCCTGAGTTAGGCGGAGCCCCTAGTGAGGACGATCCTTTCCAGGGTTGTTTAAGTGGGGTCGATGATGCCGATCTTATCGATGCGTCCTCGATCTTCGAAGAGGCCCAACGTCTCTTCTCTAAGGTAAGCCTCGACTCTTAATGTTGCAATTTTCTCAATGTTGCAATTTCCTTCCTTGCTTTGACTGATCATTCCTTTTATTTGTAGTCTTTTACCAAGTTTAAGGCTGAGCTGAACAAATCCTTGGGTGAAGGGAAGGCCCTAAGGCTCTTTTATTATAAAAAGGAGAAGGAGCTAAAGACCTTCGGGCGGAGTTAACCAGGGCTCGAGAATACGAGGCCGAGCTGGGCAAGCAGGTAACTAACGTTTTGAAAGAGTATGGCCTTCTCCTCCCAATTATGGAAGCTAATACTTCAATGTCTCAGCTGCAGCAGAAGGTGGAGATGTTGGGGCAGTTTCGAAGCAAGGTTGACTGGGTCAATGCCGAGTGCGACCAATGGAAAGAAAAGATGGACCGCCTTGCTGTAGGGAAGGAGGTTGCATTGACCAAACTAGCAGCTGCCGAGACTCAGCTTCGGAATGCCAAAGAGAGCAGTTCGGCCCAGGCCGAAAAGATTGCTGAGCTCGAGGCTAAACTTGCCAAGGTCGAAGCCGAAGTTGCTGAAGCCAGGGGCGAGGCCAAGAAGAATCAGATTACGGTTGATAAAACTATTGTCGTATATTTGAGGGACACTGAAGCTGCTCAAACAGAGCTGAGAGAAGGTGCTGATTGGGAAAAGCGAAGCAATGACTATGCCAGGTGCCGATCTCGGAGGGAGACTCTCGAGGAGGTTCACGCTAGGGGCTTCGATCTCACTGAGGAGATAGCCCAAGCAAAGGCGGATGAAGCCGATGCCCGATTCCTTATCTTTTCCGATGAAAATAATGATGTCGAAGGCGGCCAAGGCGGTCCCGAAATGAAGAGGGGTACGAAGAAGAGACCACTCCCGATGAAGAGGCTGCCCCCGAGGGTGAAGCAGTTCCAGGAGGAGAAGCTGCCCTCGAAGGGGGGATGCTCCCTTGGTGTAGATAGGAACTTTTTTTTTTGATGAACCCTTTTATACGTCACTTTTTTGAATGTGTATAAAAGAAGAAATTTCCTTGAATGCCTTCTCAATTTTTCTTACTTTACAACTTTTGCAATAGTTTCATTCTTCAAACGGTGTATTCGAGATTTCGCCTTGAATGGTTTCTTTGAAGTTACCGCGACTGGGTTCGAATAAGGTTTAAACCTTCGAGATATATACCCTTAGTTTCGAATGAGACAGATCTTCGGGACATAAAAATGTTTGTTTGGGCTCGGGGTAAACGAACCCTTAGGTTCGGATGGGGTGAGAACAAAGTCTTGAACCCTTAGTGTATCGGCCCTTAGGCTCTTTTAAGTCGGGCCGTTATGGCCTCTAAGAGATGGCTAGTTTAACTCCCTTTTTCGGCTAAAAAGACTTAGTGAAAATTTTCACGTTTGCGCCTTTTTCACGCATCTTTCACCCATTGGGTTTCTTGAGGGTTTAGCGTCAATCGGACCCCTTTTGTTTCTAATGCCTTAGCACAAGTTCGTGTATAAGTAGTTTTGATACCTCTTGAGGTTTTCTCGAGGGATGATTTTATCGAAGCCTATTTTGCCGAGGGTAGCCTTTATTTAACCGATTTTTTGAAGTATTTGATATCTCCGAGCCGCATTATTTCGGCCGTAGCCTTTTCATATAATTGTAGTACTTAATGTGGCCGTATCCTTTGGGTGTGTCTTTTGGACTTGTTTCTCGATAGTGTTTCTAACTTGTTCGAAATGTTAGTCCCCGAGTGTGATGGCCTTGGCCTTTAGGTGGGATGCCTCTTTGTGGTTTTACGAGTTCAAGTTTATATAATTCGAACATGTTTACTGTCGATGACATTCCCCGAGTAGTCGAGGGATACTTGTGTTTCGGCTCTTGAGCCTTTTCTCATATAGAATCATAAGTATGGAGCTCATATAGAAGAAAATTTCTTCAAGCCACAAATTTTTTAATATAAAGGGTCTTCTTTAAATAACTCGTACATGCGTAAATGTTTTGCTGTCGGGGCTCGGTTATTCTATATGGACACGGTTCCTTTGACCGTTTGGCCAATTACAAAGTTTTCCTATCGAGACCCTCTTAGGCATGAAGTATTTTCCTCGAAATGTTAGTCCAGTCCCCGAGGGTGATGCCCCCCAGTATTCGAGGTTGATTGAAAAGAAGTCTCGGATATTATTGAATTCCCCTTAGGTAGCATACAGTTGTTGCCTCGTTAAAAACCTTGCCGGAAAAACCCATTTGGGATAAAACCCGATCTAAGGAAAAAAGAGTGCAACGCATGCTTTGAAACCTAAGGTCTTCGAGTAGAAGGGTGTCTCGACGTCTTCGATCGAACACCTGCAATGAGTTTGTCTCGAATACAAATGGAAAAAGGAGAAGATCATACCTTAGAAATAATATCGTTTGAATAGTGATACATTCCAATTGTTTGGAAATTGCTCGCCTTCCATCGTGCTAAGTTTGTAAGATCCCTTTCCAACGACTCCGATGACTCGATATGGTCCTTCCCAATTTGGGCCTATCTTCCCTTCATTCGGGTCTCGAGTATTGAGGTTGATCCTACAACTTCTAGAAAATAAAATGAATAATTGATGATTTAAAGCCTTAAATTTCTAATGTTGAAACAATATTATATCAAATTTATCCAAGTACTCAAAATATCACAACTAATCATCAAAGCCATTAGTCGAAGATCTAAATCAATCTCTTAACTTCCAAGCTACTCAACTTCGCCGAATGCGTTCGAGTCACACTTAGATATTTCAGATCACAATTGAACTTTTCACACAAGTTGCAATCAACTAAATGAACCTATCCAAAGTCTCAAAACAAAAATAAGAGTCCGATAACGTCGAACTCAACTCCCGGTCATACCTATGAACTCTTCAATTTTTTGAATAACCAACTTCGGACAAATAGAACCAAAACCTTCTAGGAACATCCAAATTCAAATCCAAACATATGCCCAAGTCCGAAAGTACCATATGTATCTATTAAAATCATTAAATCCCGATTCCGAGGTGGTTTACTCAAAAGTCAAACCTTGGATAACTCTATCAGCTTAAAGCTTCAAATTGAGAATCACTTTATCAAATCAATCTTGAACCTTGTGAAAATCGAAATCAACCATATAGGCAAGTCGTAATACATCATATGAAGCTATTCAAGGTCTTAATTTGCCGGAAAAAAATGGTAAAACTCAAAATGACTGGTCAGCTCATTACAGCTTGTTGACCTAAGAAATTAAATGGTTTTGAAGATTGACAAAGGAACTCAGAAATGAACCAGGTCCATCACTGGCAGACGTATGCACAAGTAGAGTTAAAGGCACGTGGTGTGCACATGCAGGAGATAAATGAAATCTGGTAAAATAAGAGATATCTCCTGATCGAAAAGATTGCAAAATGATAAGGAGAAGAACTCCTTATTCAGTAAGAACAGAATCAAAGATAAGGAAGGATTTAAGGAGTTGAGATTAACTAAAAATGTTCCACCAAGGAAGAGTTGCATTAGAACTCTAGTTAATCTCTTGTCTACTAATCGTATATATTGCAGATTGTTCTTACAGTACAGGTACAAGCACAAAAGCAGAAGTTAAGAAAGAACTGAGAGCAAAATAGCGAGGCAATTTTGCAAGCAGTTCGTGTGAGATTTGAGTGTGCATACCTGAAGCTACATGAACCAGATAGAAGAACCAACTCCAAGTGTCTGTCTTTTATTTTAGTTCAATTGTAGTAGGTATTTTCATATTGTACCTTTCAGCTTTATCTAGAGGCAATTGTAATAGGTACTCAGAGTTTTCAAGTTAGAGTTAACTTGAAGTTGTCACAACAGTTAGAGGCTGTGTGCTACAACGATATTAGAGGTAATCCTAGGTTTACAAAAGAGTTTTTGTAAATGCTGTTTGGCTCACTGATTTAGTAAAGAATTTTGGGAAAATCCTACTGAGAAGTAGGTCGTGGTTTTTTCACCTTTTGAGCCAGGTGTTTTCCACGTAAAAATCTTTGTGTTCTTTATTTTCTGTATTTATTATTCTGCAAACAGTAGAGGTTGGAACACATATAAGAACCTGGTCCTTCTATAACTAGTGCACGCAAAAATCGGACACTACACAACTCACTCCCCCTCTTGTGTGGTATTGACGTATAGAACATCCATTGGTATTAGAGTGGGTTATTATTGAAGAGGATAACACCTTAGGAGAAGATCAAGATGAGTGCACCACCTGGGAACTGAGAACTGGGAAGGACAATCAACTGCTAGGCCTCCACTCTTCAATGGCCAGTACTACTCCTGGTGGAAGAACATGATGAGAGACCATATAATTGGAGAAGACTACGAGATATGGGATATTCTTACTGATGGTCCTTTGTCCACCATGAAGAATAATGCTGAAGGAGTAGACGTGCCAAAGACAAGAGCTGACTGCACTGCTGAGGATTTGAGAAAGTGGGAGAAGAATGCTAAGGCCAAGAAGTGGCTTGTGTGTGGACTTGTCCCAGATGAGTACAACAGAATTCAAAGCTGTACTACTACCAAGGAAATTTGGGATACTTTGCAAGTGGCTCATGAAGGAACTTCTCAAGTGAAGAGATCCAGAGGTACTCTACTATATTCTCAACATGAGAATTTCTCTATGAAGGAAGGAGAGACTATTCAAGAGATGTATACAAGGTTCACTAAACTGACCAACGAACTTAAATATCTTGGAATGACTCTCCTTGAGGAAGATAAAGTTGAGAAGACTCTGACAAGGGTTTTTCCAGTCTCTTGGGAAAGCAAGATTACTGCAATTCAGAAATCCAAGAACAGTGCAACTCTTAAACTGGATGAACTAATTGGAAATCTCACTGCCTACGAACTCAGAAGGCAGACCATGAAGATGGATGCTTCTAATAAAGAAAGAAGTCTGGCACTCAGAATTACTGAAGGAGCTGCTTTGGAAGAAGATGAAATGGCTATGATCACCAAGGATTTCAAAAAATATCTGATGAGAGTAAAGGGCTCCTCAAGAGGTGGAAAATACAGAAAGACAAAGGCACCAGAAAAGACGACCAATGAGGGATGCTACAAATGTGGGAAGACTGATCATCACATCAAGAACTACCCTCAATGGGAAGTTGAATGGAAGAAGGAAAGATCTGAACGAAGGAACCAGAAGAAAGAACAGGTTCTTCCCAATAAGAACAAAGGATCAACAAAGGCTATGGTTGCTGCTTGGGGAGAAAGTTTAGATGAAAGGATTCAAGTTTTGCATCTAGTACTAAGACCCTTGGATAGATAAGTAATTGGTACTAAGTGGGTCTTCAGAAATAAATTTGATGAAGATGGAACAGTTACTAGGAACAAGCCAAGATTGGTGGTTTAAGGATACAGTCAGGAGGAAGGCATAGACTATGATGAAAATTTTGCTCCAGTGGCAAGGCTGGAAGCAATAACACTCCTAATAGCCTTTGCTACTTACATGGAATTCACCCTTCACCAGATGGACGTCAAGAGTGCCTTCCTAAATGACTATCTAAAGGAAGAAGTTTTTATCAAGAAACCTCCGGGGTTTGAAAATAAGGAGAATCCTGATCATGTGTACAAGCTTGACAAGGCAATATATGGACTCAAGCAAGCTCCTAGAGCATAGTATGAAAGATTATCAAAATTCTTGCTTGTGCATGACTACAAAAGAGGTAAAATTGAAACTACTCTATTCTTGAAAGAAAAAGGTAAATATCTCTTGGTTGTACAGATATACGTAGATGACATAATATTTGGAGCAACTACTGATAATCTAAGTAAAGAATTTGCTAAACTAATGGGGAGTGAATTTGAAATGAGCATGATGGGTGAACTTAATTTATTTTTAGGCTTACAAATCAAACATAATTCAAATGGAACTATGATCCATCAGTAAAAGTATTTAAAAGAGTTTCTTAAAAGGTTTAAAATGGAAGAATCCAAAGAAATTGACACTCCTATTGCAACAACCACAAAACTAGATGTAGATGAACCTAGTTCATCTGTTGATCAAAAGTTGTATAGGGGAATGATTAGTTCGTTGCTGTATCTCACTACAAGTAGACTTGGTATTGTTTTCAGTTTAGGACATTGTGCAAGATTTCAGGCCAATCCAAAGGAATCCCAATTAACTGCTGTAAAGAGAATCTTGAGATATCTAAAAGGCACCACTGATCTCTGTCTTTGGTATCCAAAAGGTAGTAACTTTAATCTTGTGGGATATGCTGATGCTGACTATGCAAGTTTTCTAGTGGATAGAAATAGCACCTCGGGTATGGCACATTTTCTGGGCTCATACCTCGTGTCTTGGGCCACTAAAAAGAAGAGTTTTGTGGCTCTATCTACTGCTGAGGCTGAGTATGTGGCTGCAGCTTCATGTTGTGCTCAACTGTTGTGGATTAAACAACAACTGATGGATTTTGGAATCGATGTTGGATGTATCCCTATCTTTTGTGATAACACTAGTGCTATCAGTATGACAAGGAACCCCGTTCATCATAAAAGAACAAAGCACATAGATGTTAGACATCATTTTTTAAGGGATAACTATGAGAAGGGATTGATCACCATAGAGTTATATGCCACTGGTAAACAGATTGCTGACATATTTACAAAAACATTGAGTATAGAGCATTTTGAAAGGAACATGTTAGAGTTAGGGATGATTAAGATCACCTAATTGAACCAGTTCAGAGTGTACATGAAAAAAAATGAGAAAAAAAAATTTGGCTAGAAAATCTGAAGCTTGTGTAAATAATTAGATTAATTGTTACTTAGTCTCATGCTGAAGCTTGTGTAAATAACATACTCTTTTGCCATGTTTTGATATGACTCACTGGTTACTAATGCTATTTTCTCTATTGTTGAAAATTGAGGCTTAATCAAGAGGATTCTCAAATGATGAACCTGGTTCATCAGTGCTGGTTCATCTGAAAGGCGAGGTATGTGTTCTCCACTATACACATTTTGAAATATTAATAGTTAATCATGAGCAGAACTCTACCCAAACTCAAAATCTTTTCAAAATCCATCCATTATCTTTTTTGAACCAGTTCCGTCTACACTAAGAATCCCATTGCATTAAAACACCTAGAACCTAGGGAAGCTGTAACTGTCCAACTAAGTTGAATGTTGAGATCGATGAGATGGACCTGGTCCATCAAGGTAAACAGGTGGCATAGGTCGAGGTTCAGACCCCAAAACCAAAGAAAGCCTAGACTTCCTCAAAGAAGTCTGCATCTGTGTCTGCTGAACCCTCGACCTTGACCAAGAGAAGCAGGTCTACAGTGAAGCCCAAGAAAGTGACAATTCCTGAAGAAGATGAATGAAGTGATGAAGAGGTAGTTGAGTCTGATGGTGAGAAGGATAAATTCAAAAAGTTTGGGAAGCGCACAATTCTGAAGGGGAGGCTGTTGAAAGACTTGGAAGAAGTGGGCATGATCCTGTTATTAGAGAAGCTGGAGAAGCAGGGCTGGAAGGACATGGTCCTTCAGTTGGATGGGAGATTTTCCAGAGATGAGATAGTGGAATTCATGGCATACGATGTGATCAAGGATGGCAGAGTCTCTAGCCAAGTAAAGGGGGTAAAAATTTCTTTTGATGCTAAAGAATTAGGAGAAATCCTTGGCATTCCATCTGAAGGATATGATGACTATACTAGGCAAAAATGGCCAAGATTAGATGTTCTTTCAACTGCTCTGGTGATCACAAGGAAATTCTGCGACAATGAGGAGGAGGTTGAACCTAAGGCAGTCTATAAGAGTGAAATGAATCCCCCACACAAAGTGATATTTGAGTTTATCAACAACAGTGTGTTTCCACAGCAGGAAAGAAGGCACACTGATAATTACATGAATTTAGTTATGATGGAGTGCCTGGACAGTGGGAGGCAGATAAATTGGCCCTGGTTCATCATTGTCACGACCCGAGTTACCCTCCGAACGGTCTCGTGACGGCACCTAATCTCTACGACTAGGTAAGCCTAAAATTTGCGGAAAATAAGACAACACAATAATAGAAACAGTAAATAAAAAACAATACTATAAAATTTAGCCCCTAGGCATTTACAACTTTTACTTTCCTAAGACCCGGAACATCACAAAGTCACAAACTCTGAACTACTGTAGCTCTATACAAAGGAGTTAGGAAAAATTTATCTATATATATATCTTCTATAACTATACTGGAGTAGGAAGGAGACTCATGTGATCCTGCTGACGCGGTAGAATTACCTCGCTGTCTCCTAAACAGCTACTGAGATACGCCTAGCCACTGTATGGTGCACTGGTACCTGGATCTGCACATGGGTAAAACATGCACAGGAAGGGCGTGAGTACTCCACATTCGGTACTCAGTAAGTGCCAAGCCTAACCCCAGTCAAGTAGTGACGAGGTCAGGTTGAAGCCCTACTGAGTTTTACAACAAGACAGTTATAAATCCAAGCAGTGAAATATAGATAAGCATTGATAAACAGAATTAATGGAAATGAAAGAATTAATAACAAGAAAAGAGTCCTCGGCTCAGCACAGCATATATCCCAACAGTAAACATGCAATGCAGTACAAGGGGAAAGCTCCCGGATCTCAGTCCGTAGTCCAATTTAAATATGCTATGCAGTACAAGGGGAAAGCTCCCGGATCTCAGTCTGTAGTCCCAATTTAAATATGCAATGCAGTATAGGGGAAAAGCTCCCGGATCTCAGTCCGTAGTCCCAATTTAAATATGCAATGCGGTACAGGGGGAAAGCTCCCGGATCTCGGTCCGTAGTCCCAATTTAAATATGAAATGCAGAAGTATGTCGGATACGACTTAATTAAACAGTTAAGGAAAAATCACCAGGCAAGAATGCAGTAAAACTGCCTAAGCATGGTGCAACTAGTAGCAATTAAGAGGAAATCAAGTGAGAACAGGTGGGCATGCTTATTCTTAATCTAACTACTCAGTTAAGATAGGGAATAATAATAAAAGAATGAAAATAAGGGATGCCATGGAAGGAAAAAAGTGAAATTTAGGAAAAAAGTGAAATTAAACAGTTAAGGAAAAATCACCAGGCAAGAATGCAGTAAAACTGCCTAAACATGGTGCAACTAGTAGCAATTAAGAGGAAATCAAGTAAGAACAGGTAGGCATGCTTATTCTTAATCTAACTACTCAGTTAAGACAGTGAATAATAATAAAAGAATGAAAATGAGGGATGCCATGGAAGGAAAAAAGTGAAATTTAGCAACTATAACCCGTGTACGCACTCGTCACCTCACGTACACGGCGTCCACGTAACAAAAATCAATATAAAAATGCCTAAGGGAGGTCCTCAACACAGAGTTAGGGGAGCCACTTACCTTGACTGCGCTAATCAACTCAATACCATGCTCTTGCCACGAGTATCCGACTCTCGGTGGCCCAAATCTAATAAGTTCGATTGCATAATGTAAATAACACTTTAAGGAATCAAAATAGCTAAATGTTTCGAAGCTAATACGCGAAATTAGGAAATTCGCCCAAAAAGTCCCCCGGGCCCACGTCTCGAAATTGGGTACAAATTATATTTTCCAAACATCCATTCACTCATGAGTCTAAACATATGAAAATCTCTCAAATCGGAGGTCAAAACCCAATCCAAACTCAATAATTTGCTCTACGAAGTTTATCAAAATTTTCCCAAATCTTCCACCCAAATTCGAATTCTAAGGACCAGATTTAAGTTAGGAATCATGAAAATTGATCTAAGTAGGTTAGAAATCACTTACCCAAGTTACCCAGGTGCAAAAGTCATCAACAATCGCCCTTCCCGAGCTCCAAAATTCGAAAATGGTGAAAATAGGCTTAAGCCCTTGAAATGGGTTTTAATATTCTGCTCAGGCCTAGATTGTGAAGTGCGATCACGGACATACAGATGCGATCGCATAGAGTAAGCCTCACCCCCCTTAAAATGGAAACTGTGCGGTCGCAGTAGCACTTGCGATCGCGGAGCACACCGGACTAGACCCTATGCGTTCGCAGCTAGGCCCACGCGAACGCACAGAGCAAAACTCCCCCTGCCCGGCCCAGTGACCTTATGCGTCGCGACCCCCCTGCTGCGATTGCACTGGAAAAAAATAGCTGGGCCCAAACTTGTTCTACGCGATCGCGGCCCAAAACACGCGATCACGCTGAATGATTACGTGATGCTCTAAAAACCAGAAAAACAGCTGAAGACTAGGCCAAAAATATGCCCGTTTGAACACCCGAAACACACAAGAGGCCCACGGGACCTCAACCAAAACTACCAATCAACCCTAATACCTCATTAAAACTTGGTCGAGCCTTAAAAACACGTCTCTTAACATAAAAATCATTAAATATGCATGGATTCAAGCCTAAGAACTTATGAATTTCTAAAATCCACATCTGATGATGAATCATGTCTAAGCTCGTCCGAATGACCTCAAATTTTACACATAGATAAAAAATGGCATTATGGACCCGCTGTCGCTTTCGGAATTCCATCCGAGTTCGATATCAAAATTTCACCTATCGGCCGAAATCGCCGAAATTCTAACTTTCGCCAATTCAAGACTAAATCTACAACCGACCTCGAAAACACATTCCGAACTCGCTCCTAACCCCGAAATCACCCAACGGAGCTAACGGAGTCGAAGGAATCCTATTCTGGACCTGTCTTCCCACGGTTCCAACTACGGTCCGATTTCTAAAACTTAAACTCACAAATAAGGACTATGTGTCCAAAAAATCTCCGAATTTTACCACTCAATGTTCCAACAAGTCCCAAAAGCAGAAATAGACACGGGGGAAACAATTATTAGGGGATCTAGGTGCTAACTCTCAAAAGGACCTACCGGGTCTTTACATTCTCCCCCTCTTAAGAAAAATCGTTCGTCCTTGAACGAGCATAGAGACATACCTGAAGCTGTGAAAAGATGAGGGTACTGATTGCGCATATCATGCTCGGTCTCCCAATTCGCCTCCTCGATCGGCTGACCCCTCCACCGAACTTTTACTGACGCAACATCCTTTGACCTGAGCTATCTGACTTGTCTATACAATATAGCTACTAGCTCCTCAACGTATGATAAATCCTTGTCCAACTGGACTGAACTGACATCCAAAACATGAGTCGGGTCACCGTGATACTTCCGGAACATGGAGACGTGGAATACCAGATGAACTCCTGCTAGGTTGGGAGGTAGGTCTAGCTCATAAGCAACCTCCCCAACACGTCGCAACACCTCAAAAGGGCCAATAAGTCTCGGACTCAGCTTACCCTTCTTCCCGAACCTCATGACGCCCTTCATAGGCGATACCCGAAGCAAAACCCGATCACTAGCCATAAATGCCAAATAACGAACCTTCCGGTCCTCATAACTCTTCTGCCTGGACTGAGCTGCACGAAGTCTCTCCTGAATCACGCTCACCTTGTCTAGGGCGTCCTGGAACAAATCTGTACCCAACAATCGGGCCTCGCCCGGCTCAAACCATCCCACTGGAGACCTGCACCACCTACCATATAAAGCCTCATACGGCGCCATCTGAATGCTGGACTGGTAGCTGTTATTATAAGCAAACTCTGCAAGTGTAAAGTATCGGTCCCATGACCCTCCAAAATCCATCACACAGGCACAGAGCATATCCTCAAGAATCTGAATCGTACGCTCGGACTGCCCGTCCGTCTGAGGGTGAAAGGCCGTGCTCAACTCCACCCTGGTTCCTAACTCCTCCTGAACGGCCCTCCAGAACCGTGAAGTGAACTGTGTACCTTTGTATGAAATGATAGATACCGGAACACCGTGGAGGCGATTAATCTCCCTGATATAAACCTCCGCCAACCTCTCGGAGGAGTATGTAGTCAACATAGGAATGAAATGGGCTGACTTAGTCAGCCGATCCACGATCACCCAAATAGCATCGAACTTCTTCAAAGTCCGAGGAAGTCCAACCACGAAGTCCATGGTGATCCGCTCCCACTTCCACTCTGGAAGCTCAATCTGCTGAAGTAACCCTCCCGGTCTCTGATGCTCATATTTGATCTGCTGGCAGTTGAGACACTTGGCTACAAACTCCACTATATCTTTTTTCATCCTTCGCCACCAATAGTGTTTTCTCAGATTCTGGTACATCTTCACGGTACCTGGGTGGATGGAATACTGCGAGCTATGGACCTCCTCAAGAATCAACTCCCGAAGCCCATCCACATTGGGCACACAAATCCGGCCCTGCATCCTCATCACACCGTCATCACCTATGGTCACATCCCTGGTATCACCCTACCGAACCCTATCCTGAAGATCCAGAAGGTTGGGATCATCATACTGGCGCTCCCGAATGCGGTCATAAAGACAAGATCGAGCAACAACACAAGAAAATACCCGGCGGGGTTCAGAAAGATCCAGTCTCACGAACTGACTGGCTAAGGATTGAACATCCAAGGCTAGAGGCCTCTCAGCTGCATGAAGATATGCCAAACTCCTCAAACTCTCCGTCCGACGACTCAAGGCTTCGGCCACCATATTGGCCTTCCTCGGGTGGTATAGTATAGTGATGTCATAATCCTTGAGTAACTCCAACCACCTACGCTGGCACAAATTGAGATCCTTCTGCCTGGATATTTTCTGCAAACTCCGGTGATCCGTAAATATCTCACAGGGAACACCATATAAATTATGACGCCATATCTTCAGGGCGTGAACAATCGATGCCAACTCGAGATCATGAACATGGTAGTTTTTCTCATGCACCTTCAACTGTCTGGACGCGTAGGAAATCACCCTACTGTCCTGCATCAACACCGCTCCCAGGCCAATCCTCGAAGTATCACAATAGACTGTATAGGACTCGGAACCGGCAGGTAATACCAACACAGGAGCTGTAGTCAGGGATGTATTGAGCTTCTGAAAGCTCTCCTCACACTCCTCAGTCCATATAAAAGGGGCACCCTTCTGGGTCAGTCTGGTCATGGGCGCTGCAATGGATGAAAATCCCTCCACAAAACGGCGATAATACCCAGCCAAACTGAGGAAACTGCGGGTCTCAGTGGCTGAAGACGGTCTGGGCCAACTCTGCAGCCCCTCCACCTTCTTCGGATCTACCTTGATCCCATCCGAAGACACCACATGTCCTAGGAATGCCACAAAATCAAGCCAAAATTCACACTTAGAAAATTTGGCATACAACTTCTTCTCCCTCAATGTCTGAAGCACAGTCCTCAAGTGCTGCTCATGGTCCTCCTGGGACCGAGAATATACCAGAATGTCATCAATGAACACGATGACTAAAGTATCAAGATAAGGCCAAAATACGCTGTGCATCAGTTGCATAAAGGCTGCTGGGGCATTGGTCAGCCCAAATGACATAACAAGGAACTCATAGTGGCCATATCTGGTCCTGAAGGCAGTCTTCGGGATATCCGGCTCCCGAATCTTCAACTGATGATAACCAGAACGCAGATCAATCTTGGAAAACACCCTAGCACCCTGTAACTGGTCAAATAAATCATCAATGCGGGGAAATGGGTACCTGTTCTTCACTGTCACCCTATTCAGCTGCCGGTAGTCAATACACATACGCATCGAACCATCCTTTTTCTTTACAAATAACACCGGAGCACCCCAAGGTGATACACTGTGCCTGATGAAACCTTTGTCAAGCAACTCCTGTAACTGCTCCTTCAACTCCTTCAACTCAGGAGGAGCCATGCGATAAGGAGGAATAAAAATGGGCTGAGTGTCTGGCAACAAGTCAATGCCGAAATCAATATCTCTGTCGGGCGGCATACCTGGAAGATCAACTGGAAAAACATCAGGATAATCCTTGACAACGGGGACTGACTCAACTGTAGGGGTCTCAACACTAATATCTCTCACATAAGCCAGATATGCATCACACCCCTTTTCAACCATCCGCTGAGCCTGAAGAAAAGAAATGACTCGAAAGGGAGTATACTCTAAGGATCCTCTCCACTCTAACCTCGGTAGTCCTGGCATAGCCAGCGTCACGGTCTTGGCGTGACAATCAAGAATAGCATAGTAGGGAGACAGCCAGTCCATACCCAATATAACATCAAAATTTACCATGCTGTGTAATAGTAAGTCAACCCTGGTCTCAAAACCACTAATAACAATCAAGCACGACCGATATACACAGTCCACAACAAGAGAATCTCCCACAGGAGTAGCAAAATATACGGGGGAACTCAAAGAATCCCGAGATATCCCCAAATGTGAAGCAAAGTAAGAAGATACATATGAGTACGTGGAACCTAGATCAAATAACACGGATGCATCCCTATGACAAATAGGGACAATACATGTGATGACTGAATCTGAAGCAACAACTTCTGAACGGGCTGGAAGAGCATAATATTTGGCCTGGCCTCCCCCTCTAGGGTGACCTCGACCTCCCCGACCTCCACCTTGAGCTGTCTGAGAAGGTAGGGTAGCAGCTGGGGCTGGGAGAATAACTGGAGGACCCGGTGGAGGACGTGGAACCTGATAAGTCTGAGGTGGTGCACCCCTCCTAGTTCTAGGGCAATCTCTGATCACATGACGAGGGTCACCACACCCAAAACAACCCCTCGGAGGACGTGGCGATTGGTACTAACTCTGAACTGGCCTGCTGGACTGGCCAGTGATAGCACCTCGAGCAGGAGGCACATGAGATACTGGTGGTTCATAATAAGGCTCCTGAGGTCTAGGAGGAGCTGGAATACCACTGGCTGCTGGAAGGGCTGAATGAATAGGGCGACTCATAAAACCCCTACCATAGCGTGCTGCTGGTGCACGAACTCCTGAAAAGTGACCAGTCTCTCGAGACTTCTTGGCCTCTCTATCCTCCCTGTCCCGGGCTTACATACTCTCAATCCTCCGGGCAATACTCACGGCCTGCTGGTAAGTGATATCTGTCTCCAGCTCTCTGGCCATGCTAGTCCGAATACTGGGGTGGAGTCCCTGAATAAAGCGTCGAACCCTCTCTCTGACAGTGACAACCAAAGCTGGTGCATGACGAGCCAAATCGCTATAACGGACTGCATACTCTGACACAGTCATCGTACCCTTGCGTAGCTGCTCAAACTCTGCACGCCAAGCATCTCTGAGGCTCTGTGGGACAAACTCCACTAAGAACATCTCAGAGAACTGAGCCCAAGTAAGTGAAGCTGCCTCATCCGGACTACTCAGCTCAAAGGCACGCCACCACTGGTAAGCCGCTCCCCTCAGCTGGAAAGCGGTGAAAGAAACCCCACTCGTCTCCACAATACCCATAGTGCGGATAATGTGATGACACTCCTCAAGAAAACCCAGGGCGTCATCTGAAGCTAATCCGCTGAATTCAGGTGGGTGGTACTTCTTGTACCTCTCAAGTCGGAGCTGCTCTGCCTCAGAAACAGAAACCCTAGCCTCATGCTGAGCTGGAGCTGCTGGGGGCATAGGAATATACTCTAGAACCTGCCCAATATGGACCCCCTACTCAGGAGTACGGACTGCGGGAGTTTGTGCCCCTCCCCCGGCCTGGGATGTAACTGGAGCTATCGGGAGTAGTCCCGCCTGAGACAGGGTGCTGAAGGCACTCAGGAACTGAGCCAAAGTCTCCTGGAGGGCTAGAGTAATAGTAGGGACCTCCTGTGCCCCTCCAACTGTAGCTGCATGGGGCTCCTCCGACTCTTCTCTCGCAGGTGCTCGGGCTGCACCGCGTGCTCGTCCTCTACCTCGGCCTCTGCCTCTAGTGGCTCTGGCTAGGGGCTCGGGTGCCTGATCATCAGTACATCCGGTACGGGTCCGCACCATCTGTGAGCAAGAGTAGAATAGAATTTTAGAATTTTGATGACAGTAACTAGCACGACACGAAATTTCAAAGAATATGATTGTTCTTAACAATTACATAGCCTCTCGAAGATAGATACGGACGTCTACGCACCTATTCGCGAGACTCTAATAAATCGGTTTGTGACTTTGTGACTCCTATGAACCTAGACGCTCTGATACCAACTTGTCAAGACTCAAGTTACCCTCCAAACGGTCTCATGACGGCACCTAGTCTCTACGACTAGGTAAGCCTAAAATTTGCGGAAAGTAAGACAAAGCAATAATAGAAACAGTAAAGAAAAAGTAATACTATAAAATTTAGCCGCTCGACATTTATAACTTTTACTTTCCCAAGACCCGGAACATCACAAAGTCACAAAATCTGAACTACTATAGCTCTATACAAAGGAGTAAGGAAAAATGTATCTATATGTATATCTTCTATAACTATAATGGAGTAGGAAGAAGACTCGTGTGATCTTGCGGACGCGGTAGAATTACCTCGCGGTCTCCTAAACAGCTACTGAGATACGCCTAGCCACTGTACGGTGCACTGGTACCTGGATCTGCACATGGGGAAAACATGCGTAGGAAGGGCGTGAGTACTCCACATTCGGTACTCAGTAGGTGCCAAGCCTAACCCCAATCAAGTAGTGACGAGGTCAGGTTGAGGCCCTACTGAGTTTTAAAACAAGATAGTTATAAATCTAAACAGTGAAATATATATAAGCATTGATAAACAGAATTAATAGAACCGAAAGAAATATTAACAGAAATAGAGTCCCCGGCTCAGCACAACATATATCCCAACAGTAAACATGCAATGCAGTGCAAGGGGAAAGCTTCTGAATCTCAGTCCGTAGTCCCAATTTAAATATGCTATGCAGTACAGGGGGAAAGCTCCCAGATCTCAGTCTGTAGTCCCAATGTAAATATGCAATGCAGTATAGGGGGAAAGCTCCCGGATCTCAGTCTGTAGTCCCAATTTAAATATGCAATGCGGTACAGGGGGAAAGCTCCCGGATCTCGGTCCGTAGTCCCAATTTAAATATGCAATGCAGAAGTATGTCGGATACATCTTAATTAAACAGTTCAGGATAAATCAACAGGCAAGAATGCAGTAAAACTACCTAAGCATGGTGCAACTAGTAGATTAAGAGGAAATCAAGTAAGGACAAGTGGACATGCTTATTTTTAAGCTAACTACTCAGTTAAGACAGGGAACAGTAATAAAGGAATGAAAATGAGGGATGCCATGGAAGGAGAAAAGTGAAATTTAGCAACTATGACCCGTGTACGCACTCGTCACCTCACGTACACGGTGTCCACGTAACAAAAATCAGTATAAAAATGCCTAAGAGGAGGTCCCCAACACAGATTTAGGCAAGCCACTTACCTTGACTGCGCTAATCAACTCAATACCACGCTCTTTCCACGAGTATCCGACTCCGGGTGGCCCAAATCTAAAAAATTCGATTGCATAATGTAAATAACACTTTAAGGAATCAAAATAGCAAAATAATTCGAAGCTAATATACGAAATTAGGAAATTCCCCAAAAAGTCCCCCGGGCCCACGTCTCGGAATCAGGTAAAAATTATATTTTTCAGACACCCATTCACTCACGAGTCTAAACATATGAAAATCTCTCAAATCGGAGGTCAAAACCAATCCAAACTCAATAATTTGGTGTATGAAGTTTATCAAAATTTTCCCAAATCTTCCATCCAAATTCGAATTCTAAGGACCAAATTTAAGTTAGGAATCATGGAAATTGATCTAAGTAGGTTAAAAATCACTTACCCAAGTTACCTAGGTGCAAAAGTCTTCAAAAATCACCCTTCCCGAGATCCAAAATTCGAAAATGGTGAAAATAGGCTTAAACCCTCGAAATGAGTTTTAATATTCTGCCCAGGCCTAAGTTGTGAAGTACGATCGCGGACATACGGATGTGTTCGCATAGAGTAAGCCTCACCCCCTTAAAATGGACACTGTGCGGTCGCACAGTAGCACTTGCGATCACGGAGCACACCGGACTGGACCCTATGCGTTCGTAGCTAGGCCCACGCGAACACACATAGCAAAACTCCCCATGCCCGGATCAATGACCTTATGCGTCGCGACCCTCCTTGCTGCGATCGCACTAGCCAAAAATAGCTGGGCCCAAACTTGTTCTACGCGATCGCGTCCCAAAACACGTGATCACACTGAGTGATTACCTGCTGCTCTAAAAACCAGAAAAACAGCTGAAGACTAGGCCAAAAATATGCCCGTTTGAGCACCTGAGGCCCCCAGAACCTCAACCAAAACTACTAATCAACCCTAATACCTCATTCAAACTTGGTCGAGCCTTGAAAACACGTCTCATAACATAAAAATCATTAAATATGCATAGATTCAAGCCTAAAAACTTATGAAATTTCTAAAATCCACATCCGATGCCGAATCACGTCTAAACTCGTCCGAATGACCTCAAATTTTGCACACATGTCACAAACGGCATGACGGACCTGCTGTCACTTTCGGAATTCCATTTCGAGTCTGATATCAAAATTTCACATATTGGCCGAAATCGCCGAAATTCTAACTTTCGCCAATTCAAGCCTAAATCTACAACCGACCTCGAAAACACATTTTGAACTCACTCCTAACCCCGAAATCACCCAACGGAGCTAATGGAGTTGACGAAATCCCATTTCGGACCCGTATTCCCACAGCTCCAACTACGGTTCGATTTCTAAAACTTAAACTCACAAATAAGGACTATGTGTCCAAAATAATCTCTGAATTTCACCACTCAATGTTCCAACAAGTCCCAAAAGCAGAAATAGACATGGGGGAAACAATTATTAGGGGATCGGGGCGCTAACTCTCAAAATAACCTACCGGGTCGTTACAATTATTCAACTACTAGATAGAGTTGTAAATGGCTTCAAAGCCCATGCTATTCCATATGGATTCATTCTCACCTCTGTACTTGTTCACTACAAGGTACCTTTGAAGAAATCATAGATGACCACAAGCAAGGATCACTTTGGAATAAATACTGTTATAGCTTGTGACTATGAAGTAAATGTCATCGCTAATGAACCTGGTTCATCTAGGAGGATACTTATGAACAGCAAAGTCAGAGCCTTTGTACAAGAGAGTGGGGTGAAGGATGCAGAAATAGTACGGCTGAAGAACCGTCTGGCAGAGGTTGAATCTGAGAGGGATGCTTTCAGAACCGAGATTGCTAAAGAAAAGAAGAAGAATGAAGGAATTCTTCGAGATATGCTATCTCTTCTCCAAGACAAAAACCAAGCCCCCAGTCCTTCCCAACCTTAGTAGTCCAAGCCTTCCTTACTACAACAGTGACCCAGATTAGGGACTTTTCTTTTTTTTTGCTCATGGTTTTTGACTGTTTTTATTTCTTTTTGTGGATTGTGGATGAACAATGCTTTCTATCAATGAATTCTGCTGTTTTCGCTCTTGTTCTTGTTTTGATTTCTTTGATAGTTCGAATTATTAGTTACTTGTTGATGATTAATCCATTATTGCACTTGCATTAGCCCCAATGGCCATGAGTAATTCTTTTGCAACTTTTCGATGATGCCAAAAGGGGGAAGAATGGTTATGTGCTACTCTGAACATGTGATATTTATAACCTAATGAACCTGGTTCTTTCGTGATAAATTCTTAATACTCTAAAATGTGTCAATGTTTGATACATGCCTAAGCTTATGGACGCACAGAGTTTGTCATCATCAAAAAATGGGGAATTTGTTGGCCAAAAAAATTGAATGGTTTTGAAGATTGACAAAGGAACTCAGAAATGAACCAGGTCCATCACTGGAAGACGTATGCACAAGCAGAATTAAAGGCACGTGAGGTGCACATGCAGGAGATAAACGAAATCTGGTAAAATAAGAGATATCTCCTGATCGAAAAGATTGCAAAATTATAAGGAGAAGGACTCCTTATTCAGTAAGAACAGAATCAAAGATAAGGAAGGATTTGAGGAGTTGAGATTAACTAGAACTCTTCCACCATGGAAGAGTAGCATTAGAACTCTAGTTAATCTCTTGTCTACTAATCATGTATATTGCAGATAGTTCTTACTGTACAGGTACGCACACAAAATCAGAAGTTAAGCAAGAGTTGAGAGCAAAATAGCGAGGCAATTTTACAAGCAGTTCGTGTGAGATTTGAGTGTGCAAACCTGAAGCTACATGAAACAGATAGAAGAACCAGCTCCAAGTGTCTGTCTTTTATTCTAGTTCAATTGTAGTAGGTGTTTTCATATTGTACCTTTCAGCTTTATCTAGATGCAATTGTAATAGGTACTCAGAGTTTTCAAGTTAGAGTTAACTTGAAGTTGTCGCAACAGTTAGAGGTTGTGTGCTACAACGGGATTAGAGGTAATCCTAGGTTTACAAAAGAGTTTTTGTAAATGCTGTTTGGCTCACTGATTTAGTAAAGAGTTTTGGAAAAATCCTACTGAGAAGTAGGTCGTGATTTTTTCATCTTTTGAGCCAAGTGTTTTCCACGTAAAAATTTCTGTATTCTTTAGTTTCTGTATTTATTATTCCGCAAACAGTAGATGTTGAATACATAGAAGGACCTGGTCCTTCTATAACTAGTGCACGCGAAAATCGGACACCACACAAATCACCCCCCCTCTTGTGTGGTATTGACGTATAAGACATTACAGCTGCAACTTGTATAAATATGGCCACGCCAATAGGTACGAAATATGCACATTATTTTTATTGCTGATCAAGTTTTTGTGTTTAATAGAGACATATTAGGTAAGGTTTTTTTCCCCTCCCCTTTGATTCCCCTTTGTTGGAGCTATTGCTCCTTTGGTAACTCTAGCCCACAACTCTGGGTTGATCGGTGGAGATGCTGACCATCTGAACAACCCCTCTTGTCATACTAGCTAAGGTTGAATTATTTAATAGGTAAGATTGCCAAATAATTATGATTATTATTCGGGAAAGATTTAAGAATTAAGTTTGTATATTAAAAGTTTTCAAAACTTCAAATAAGTACCACTCGATTTTGATCAAGTCAATTGACACACACCCCAAAACACATACGATAGGAAACTCAGCAAGCTAGAGATGAAGAAAGCATAGCCCAAAAGTACTCATTGACCAAATCTTGTATATATAATAATACTGAAATCACACATGAAAGAAGAATCTCAAAAATTCAATTTATGAGATACATTTATTTTCTGGTAGAAACCATAAGATTGTGCCATGGCATAAAATATAATTTTGGAGGCACATCTTGACTTTCACCACATGCCACATACATGGTAATTCCAACCATTCTTCACACACCTGTGACCGCAGGCTGAGTTCGCACATTCGCTGTCAGATCCACAAAGAGGTGGGTCGATACAGCCGCCAAATTTTCTTTGACGAGTCGAATATTGTCGATCTGCAAAAAAAGAAAAAGTATAAAATGATACTTGCTTCATTAAAGAGGACAAGGAATTTAATTGTTTCCACGTACTCTAAACTTTGAGAGTCTATTATAACTTAACTAGTTGGCAATGGTACAACTAATGCATGTGCTCATGTTGTAAATCTGTACGATTCAACAATATATATACTTAGAGATAATACTCCATGAAAGGGAAGGAATTTAGTTTTATTTCGGGGTTTCGGGATTGGATTTCGCGAGCCATTCAGATGTGGGATCATAGAAATCAAGACATCATAAAAACTTTTCTCCATCTGGTCCTTAATTAATTAAGCACATGGATTTAGTTAACTTACTATGTCATACAAAGAGAAGTCCTTTGATTCTTATATGGTAGATCTAATTGGTGCTGTCTGCACTAAAAGAAAAAGGTATAAAAACCCGGTGCACTAATTCTAACTATGCGCGAAGTCCGAGAAAGGCCAGACTGCAAGGGTCTATTGTATACTGCCTTATTTTGTATTTTCGCAAGAGGCTATTTTCACCCGTGACCAGGTGACAACAACTTTGCATGTATGTTCAAAAGAATATAACTGATGAAGTATAATGAAGCAAGTTTAGAACAATAGTCATACCATATCGAGTTATAAAAACTTGAAACACTCCAAATGCTTCTGGTTTAGCCTCTTGATCTGATACTGGAAGTTGTAGAACATTTAACTGATCATCACTTGACTTCACCTCCTCATTTGCATTAAGCAGCTGGAACACTGTAAGATAAATTACGTAGATAATTAGTGTTCTATTTCCTCAACTGATATTGGGAGGGCAAATAATTTTTTTTTATATATATTTATATGTATGTATATATATATATATATATATTTTTATATATATATATATATATATATATATATATATATATATGAATATAAAATTACTTACAAGATGCAAAAAGTAAGAAAGCAATGAGAGAACTCTTGCAATTCATTGTGCTATATTTATTGCAAAGAAACAGTAATTAGAGATAAGTAGTTGTGTCTATTTCATTGAGGCCATTAAGAAATTTATAGGGATAAGCAAATTTAATTTTTTTTTGCAAGTTGCTTTATTAAACATAGTATTTTATATCAGATACTTCAATACTACCAAAATACAGCTGTCCTTGTCTCCCTAAATCTGACTTTTTGCAAGTTGCTTTCTTTTGCCTATTATTTTACTATGAAATTTTTTCACATGGCTATAAGATTAAGATATTGTCAGGAAATTTTTTAGGAATATGAAAATGTGATTTTAGAAAGAGAGAAAAATATTGTAGCTAAAAATTCAATCTATTCCACTTGCTTTTCAAAATAACAGCACAAATTTTGAGCATTGAAAGATTAGTAAAAACTTACTTACATCAACAAATGTAAGACGCATGTCTTGCTGTGTTTAACGACCCGGTCTGTCGTTACATAAGACTTGTATGTTTATTACTGTCATTGACTTGTCATGGATTGGTTATTCTATTATTGATGGGTTAGAGTCGATAGGCTTGGAATCGGAATGGTTAAATGAGAATTCAGTAACTTAGTCTTTAAAAATAGCCTTAGAGTTGGAAAAGTCAACTCTCAGTTGACTTATTGGGAAACGACCTCGGAATGCGAATTTTATGGCTCAGATAGCTTCGTTAGGTGATTTGGGACTTAGGAGTGTGTTCGGAATATTTCTAAGATGTCCGGTGTAGAATTAGGCTTGACTTGGCGAAAGTTAGTTTTTGGCGATTTTCGGTTGGCAGTGGAAGATAGGCTACGAGGTCAGAATGAAATTCCGACAGTAGGAACAGGTTTGTAATGTCATTTTGGATATGTCTGCAAAATTTCAGGTCAATCGGAGTTCTTTTGGGTAGTTTTGGCATTGTTGGTGGAATTTAGAAAATTCAAAGTTCATAGGCTTGAATTCGATGTGTTTTTGGGGTTTTGATGTTGTGTTTGATGTTTCGAAGGCTCGACTAAGTTTGAACGATTATATATGATGCGTTGGTATGTTTGGTTGGGGTCCCGAGGGGCTCAGGATGGTTTCGGGTGGTTAACGGGGAGTTTGGGGCAAAATTGCTGTTGCTGAAGTTGCTGGTGCTGGTGTTTTCACACCTGCGGAAGAGGAGCAGCAGGTGTAGGCCCGCAGGAGCGGACGAAGCTCCGCATATGCGGAAGTTTGGCTGGTTGAAGGATTTCCGCAGGTGCGAGGTAATTGCTTCGCAGGTGCGGGTGTAAGTGGTCGCAGGTGCGGAACCACTGTTCCCAGAGTATAAAAACATGCCTTCGCGAATTTTAGCCATTTTTCTCAATATTTCATCCGGGTTTGAAGCTTTTGAAGGGTTTTGAAGAGGGAATTCGATAGTTCTTCATTAAGGTAAGGTTTTTGGACTCTAAACTCGTTTATATGTGATTAAAGGTCGGACTAATGGTGAAAAATTAGGGAAAAATCAGTGCAAATTGGGTAATTAGGACTTGGGATTAATAGGCTTTAAAATGGGGATTTGAGGGGTCATTTGGACTCCGGATTCAGTGTTCTTGGTATGTATAGACTCGTGGAAGAACGAGGTTTCTTGTGGTTTAAATTTTATTGAGTTCCGAGACGTGGTCCCCGGGGTCGGGTTTGACCAATTTCGGGATTTATCTCGGGGGTCGGGTTTGACCAATTTCGGGATTTTTGAGTATTTTTGATACATTTCGGTTGTGATTAGTTCCTTAGCATATTATAATGACATATATCTGATTGTTGGTAGATTTGGAGTACTCGGAGGCCGAATTTAGAGGTCAGGGCGCTGGAGAGAAGTATATTAGCCAGCTTTGAGGTAAGTAACGCTTCCAAACTTGGAACTGAGGGTTCGAAACCCCAAACTATCTGATATTTGATGTTAATTAAGGTGACGTACTTTTCAAGTGACGGGCATGCGGGCGTACACCGAATGTTTGTAGCTTGGCTCATCCCATGGCACTGTCTAATGGTTATCTCAGGTTGATATTTGTACCGTGAAGGTGGCATTTACCTTGAACGCAATAGAATTTATGCTAAGTTTAAATGTTAAGGCTTCACGCCGATATGTTCAGACCGGAACGTTCGATTATTGCTGTCTCTATTTATGATTATTGTTTTCATGTACTCAGTCCTATTATAGTATATGTTTCATGCCTCAGTCTCGTAAGATGCTAGTTTATTCTATATTGTCATTGGGTTGGGCTAATTCTCATATGTTAGAGCATTGTGAGTGAGACTGGAAGGTGCTGAGTGAGTGAAGCTTGAAGCCTGGTTTTGAGATAGTTATGAGGTCGGACTGCACACCGCAGCGACCCTGGAATCATGCCTTCATCGGCTTGATATAGCGCTTGGGCTGAAAGGTGCCCCTCCGGAGTCTTTACACCCCAGTGAGCGCACAGATATTGAGGGATGGATCTTCCCTGGACATGGATCTTGTTCGGGTATTATGTTCCGGAGATGGATCTTCTCCGTGGGGGCTGGGCTGGATCGGCCTTTTTCCTCAGTACTAGGTGACTGTGTCACTTTGCATTTATGTAATATCCGAGATGGAATTTCTCTGGGTCGGAAGGCCGTAGTCTAGTACTGAGTGGACCACCTTATGAGAGTTTGATTACTGAGTATACATCATTCTTGATTCTATATGAATTCATGCTAGTATGCAGGGTTACAGACATATATTGATGCATCATGTTTATTTTCTGATATATTACTGTCATGTCCAAGTTATATACTATTGTTCGAATTATTGGAGGTTTAGTCCGTCTCTACCTCTCAGCCCGTAGTTTGGTTTCGTTACTACTGATTTGGTGTACTCACGTTACCCCCTGCACCTTGTGTGCAGATCTAGGTACAACGGGATTCAGCTCTGGTCAGTGAGTAGCAGTAGTTCCATTAGAGTTGACGAGGTAGCAGCTGGCGACCGTGATCTCGTCTTCTCTTCCTTCTCTACCTGTCGTATTTATTTTCAGACTATATTGGTCATTCCTTTTTGGTTGTATTAAGTACTAGAAGCTCATGACTGTGTGACACTGGATCCGGGGTTTGTAGGATTTGGGTTCTGATTTTCATAAATTGTTTTTTTTCCAAATTCTGATTTATTATTATTAGTATTCCACAGACTTGTTAAGAAGGGTATTTTATTGGTTATTGCATTTAACTTAGATAAAAAAGGGGTGGCTTTCCTGGTTCCACGACTGGCGCCATCACGACTGCGGAATTGGGTCGTGACAAGTTGGTATCAGAGCGCTAGTTTAAATAGGTTTCACCAGTCATGAGTAGGTTTAGTAGAGTCTTGCAGATCGGTACGGAGACGTATATACTTATCTTCGAGAGGCTGCAGAACCTTTAGGAAATCTCACATTCTCGAACTCTTGTCGTGCGAATCCATTAATTCAACCTGAAGCGTAATTCTTTGAACTCTTTTCATGTATTCGAATGCGCACGAGAGTGCTTGGTATCAGTTGTGCGTCGTCGGCTTTTGACTTCCAGGGATGAGGTGTGATTTTTTTTAGCATGTTGGCATTGGGCCAGCCTGGAGTACTTGAGGCCTGATTCTGTCTGTGACTTGAGTGCTGAGATTTCGTTTGTGGGAGCACTTGTGTTGGGGGACTTATACGTCCGTTTGTGCCCTTATTGAGGGGACTTTGTGACTAAATGACTTCGTGGTGAGTGTGATTAATAGTTAGATGTTCAGGTTGTTTGATTTTGACGAGAATGGATTAGCGGGAGATGTAGCAAGAATCATTGAGTAATTGACCTCAGTCTTAAATTTGAATATGGCCTCGAGTTGTGAGTGTATCGGAAGGCCTCTCATGTTGTTTAGATGTGGAGTGAAGCGGATCTTTCTGTTATGTTCTGAGCTCCTGGTAATGCCTTTTGGGTTGACCAATTCCCCAACACCATTCATGTATTTTATTGACGGTGTATTCAGCCGTTTTATAACTTCTTTGCTATTGTATTCATTGAAGGCATCCTGACGTACTCTCGTAACCAGGGGTAGCATACTCAGTATTTGGTGATGGTATTACAAGAATATAGGAAGGGAAGCTTTGTACGAAGTTCTCCAAGTGTAAATTTTTCGCTCAGCTCAGTAGCATTCTTGGGACACGTGGTGTCCAGTGAAGATATCCGTGTGGTCAGACGAGTGTGAGTAGAGCTTACAGAAGCCCAAGAATTCCTTGACCACAACTCCAGTGTTAGTATTGCCATCAGCTTCAGGTTCTTATACCGCTTGATGGAATGTCTTGGGGGCAGGCAGTAGTCGTGTTCTAATGTAGGAAGGCATAGTAATTTTGTTATAGATATGATTTTCGGAAGTGCATAGGGAGATATCATTTTGAGGTTAAGTCGGCAGGGGTATCTCCTGCAGGTTGTCCTGAGGTGTGACCCTTGTGTCTATCTGTAGATTCTCTCTACCAGTAGATGATGTATGTTGTGATTGGAGTTTAGGTCGTTTGTGGGAGTTGGCATGATCGTTACAATGGTGAATGCGAGATTTGCATTAGATTTGAGTGTTAGATGGTTTGGGTCATATAATCATATGGAGGATTTAGTTGAACCCCACCACAGTATGGTGGCAGTGATATTGTATGGGCATCGTGAGTTATTGTTTGTCTTGATATTTGTCTTTGAGCCAAGCGGGGGAGTCCGCTATTGATAAATTGATTACACGATTATATGTTGTATTGGTTTTGGTTCGAGGTATGTTGGTGAATCAGTTATGACCTACAGAGGTGGAGTTAGGGAATGGCTCGAGTGATGGAAAATTTCTTCGATACAAGTTTTAGTGTACTTTACGGATAGTGGAATTCATTGTATGATGGAGTTTTACTGGTAAGTGTAGAGTGTGAAATGTATGAGCATGCTTGTTGCTTCAAAGGTGTGGGTTACTTTCCTAGTATGTGGATTGCAAGCGAGGTCAGGTGGTTCTGTTTACTTGGTTAGTGTAATTGAAATTTCGTAGAGTAAATGGTGTTCGAGAATGGTTCAGACGGATTCAAGGTTATATGTAGCGATCGAGGATCTTCGAGGTGTGAGAAGGGATAGAACTGAGATTTACGCGAAATGGTGTCAAGGCTTGTGGTGTATTTGCATTATCATGGATTCTATCCATCAGTATCAGGAAAGTGAAGGTAATGACTTTAAATTCGTATAAAGTCTCTTCAGGGTAAGTATTTCTAATGTGGTGCGTTTGGGGATAATTGAGGGAGTACTCAGCGGCTTATGAGCCTTAGACTGTATATTTTATGCTCGGGTTTTGTGCGGTGAGTCTGGATTGAGAATAGCGGTATTATGGCAAGAAGAAGTATCAATTCGAAGGTAAGTCAGAAGGAACTTGAATGAATAGGACAACTTGGTAGTAGGTCGGATCGGCATGAGAAATGATAAGGGATATGATTAGTTCTGTGGGTTTTATGAAGTAATGAGTTGTTACAGGTGTCTCTTAGCAATTCTCTTGGGATTTGGTGGCATGCGTAGCTTGGATGAGTTAGAAGGATTCAGTCCTGACGATTTGGTGTTGTACAAGTGTGATTCGGGAGTTCTTGATGGTTTCTACCACGGTTAGAGATGTATATTTCTACGGGCGTGAGGGCCAGGTGATGTATAGTGATTTTTCTTCTAGATGAGATCGAATGGAAAGTTCTTGGCTAGTTGGGTACATAGTTGTTGTGGCTAGGAAGGGAGCATGAAGTTCTCATATTTATCATAGGATTGCTTGGCGTATGCAGTATTTTGTGTATGGTGGATAGTGGCATATGTGAGGTCACGATTCAGTTCTGGAAGGAAGATCAGAACTGGCAGTTTCAGATAATTAGGTAAAGGATACCACTATTGGGTGGATGGATGAGAGTATACATTCATTAAGGATAATGTGTTTAAGGCAATGTGTTTGAATAATGGTGCTTCATTGGTGTTACGACACTCTCTTGTTGGATCGACTGCTGATATTCAAGGTTTCTTGATGATACGGAGGAATTATGGGGGTATCCCTCGTGGAATGATAAAGTATTAGGGGCGTGTATATATAATTAAGTGGCGAAATTGGGATCAGATATGGTAATTAGTGCGCCTCATGGGTTTGAGACTGGGAGTTTTCATGAAATGATCATTTTTGTAGTTGTGAACTACGAGGATGCGAGCAAAGCTAGTCAGGTGTTAGTATATGTCATGATTCAGTCATTATGAACGTTCAGAGAGTTATCTACCTGTTGTGGGCGACCAGAGTTGACTTAGAGTTATTGGTAGGACAGTATGGGTGTGTGTCCTGCACCGAGTCGGAAGTGTTGACCCCAAATTGCTATTATTGAGGGATGTACCATTTGATTGTCACTGAGCTTATTCGTGTTTCAGAGTGGTCTATGAGTTACCTTTCGGTGTTTCGAGGAGTTGTGGTTGTTGGTTATATATGTGCATAGTGTGTAGTTCTATCGGGGATTTATAATGAGATTTGAGTAGGGAAAGTAAGTAGATGTTGTAGGATTGAGACGTGTTGGTTATGTTCTTTCTGGTTAGGGTGGCATGGTATCGTCCAATTTCCCCCGTGGTTATGGAAATGCACTTTGAGTAATTGATGTCGAATTTCGCATGGTTATTGATTTTGAGCAAGGTGGCTTGGAGTGTGTCATGTGGTCCAGCTATTGGATGGGATCACGCTTTGCAGCTCAGTTAGGTAGAGGTATGATCCTTGGTGTCGGATTTGTGTGATATGGTTTCACGATGTGTACCAGGCTTTTAGCATGATGTGGTAATGGTAAGTGTTAGTGGCAGGATAGCCCTCTCGTGTGAGTCTTCTTTATTTAACGAATTGAGCTCTTGGTATGTGGTTATTGAGTGCACAAGTTGCACAAATTATGGCTCTGGATGGTATTGATACTGACCGGGCGAGTGGTTGTTGGTTTATACGTGTTTCTTTCATCGTCGGCAGTATATGAAGGGTTAGAACGAGGCATGGTTTGATAAGAGGGTATGTATCGGTATTGAGTTGTTTGAACAACTATTGTGGTTAGGAGTTATCGCTATGAGTGGTTAATCCATGCAGTATATTATGTGATTTCATCTTGAGTAGATATGGTTTGATACATCGTGTTCAGACTATTTCAGCTTATAGTCGTGTAAATTTGAACTTGTAAATTATTTCAGAAGTGGAAACTTGGTTTTAAGGTTTATGGGTCAGGATTTGATAATGAAATTTCAGTTATGTTGTGTTATCAGACGTAGATGGGGTAGGGTGACATGGGATCACCTCCGAATATGTGCATGAAAGGTTACACAACAATTTTTGGTGGTGTTGGAACAACTCTAGGCACGTTCGAGGACGAACGTATGTTTAAGTGGGGGAGAATGTAACGAACCGGTCTGTCGTTACGTAGAACTTGCATGTTTATTTCTATCATTGACTTGTCATGGATTGGTTATTCTATTATTGATGGATTATAGTCGATAGGCTTGAAATCGGAATGGTTAAATGAGAATTTAGAAACTTAGTCTTTAAAAATAGCCTTAGAGTTGAAAAAGTCAACTGAGAGTTGACTTATTGGGAAACAACCTCGGAATGCGGATTTTATGGCTCGGATAGCTTCGTTAGGTGATTTGGGACATAGGAGTGTGTTCCGAATATTTCTGTGATGTCCGGTGTAGAATTAAGCTTGAATTGGCAAAAATTAGTTTTTGGCAATTTCCGGTTGGCAGTAGAAGATAGGCAATCAGGGTCGGAATGGAATTACGACAGTTGGAACAAGTTTGTAATGTCATTTTGGATATGTCTGTAAAATTTCAGGTCAATCGGAGTTCTTTTGGGTAGTTTCCGCATTGTTGGTGGAATTTAGAAAATTCAAAGTTCAAAGGCTTGAATTCGATGTGTTTTTGAGGTTTTGATGTTGTGTTTGATGTTTCGAAGGCTCGACTAAGTTTGAATGATCATATATGATGCGTTGATATGTTTGGTTGGGGTCTCGATGGGCTCGGGATGGTTTCGGTTGGTTAGAGGGGAGTTTGGGGCATAATTGCTGTTGCTGAAGTTGCTGGTTCTGGTGTTTTCGCACCTGCGGAAGAGGAGCCGCAGGTGCGGGCCCGTAGGAGCGAACGAAGCTCCGCGGATGGGGAAGTTTGGCTGGTTGAAAGATTTCCGCAGGTGCGAGGTAATAGCCGCACCTGCGAAGCCACAGGTGCGGGAGGTCGAGCGCAAGTGCGGAGGCTGAGGACTTTGGGGTCTTTCCACAGGTGCGCACCTGGGACCGTAAGTGCGGTTCCGCAGGTGCGCGTAAGTGGTCGCAGGTGCGGAACTAGTGTTCAGAGAGTATAAAAATATGCCTTCATGAATTTTAGCCATTTTTCTCAATATTTCATCCGGGTTTGAAGCTTTTGAAGGGTTTTGAAGAGGGGATTCAATAGTTCTTCATTGAGGTAATGTTTTTGGACTCTAAACTCATTTATATGTGATTAAAGGTCGGATTAATGGTGAAAAACTAGGGAAAAATCAGTGCAAATTGGGTAATTAGGGCTTGGGATTAAGAGGCTTTAAAATGGGGATTTGAGGTGTCATTGGACTCCGAATTCAGTGTTATTGGTGTGTATAGACTCGTGGGAGGACGATGTTTCTTGTGGTATAAATTTTATTGAGTTCTGAGACGTGGGCCCAGGGGTCGGGTTTGACCAATTTCGGGATTTTTGAGTTATTTTTAATACATTTCGATTGGGATTAGTTCCTTAGCATATTATAATGACATATATCTGATTGTTGGTAGATTCTGAGCACTCGGAGGCCAAATTTAGAGGCCAGGGCACTCCAGAGTAGTATATTAGCCGTCTTTGAGGTAAGTAATGCTTCCAATCTTGGAACTGAGGGTTCGAAACCCCAAACTATCTGATATTTGATGTTAATTAAGGTGACGCACTTGCCAAGTGACGGGCATGCGGGTGTACACCGAATGTTTGTAGCCTGGCTCATTCCATGGCACTGTCTAATGGTTATCTCAGGTTGATATTTGAACTGTGAAGGTGGCATTTACCTTAAACGCAGTAGAATTCATGTTAAGTTTAAATGTTAAGGCTTCACGCCTATATGTTCAAACCGGAACGGTCGATTATTGCTGTCTCTATTTATGATTATTGTTTTCATGTACTCAGTCCTGTTATAGTATATGTTTCATGCCTCAGTCTCGTAAGTTGCTAGTTTTGTTCAATATTGTCATTGGGTTGGGCTGGTTTTCATATGTTAGAGCATTGTGAGTGAGACTGGAAGGTACTGACTGAGTGAGGCTTGAAGCCTGATTTTGAGACAGTTATGAGGTCGGACTGCAGACCGCAGCGACCCTGGAATCATGCCTTCGTTGGCTTGATATAACGCTTGGGCTGAAAGGAGCCCCTCCGGAGTCTTTACACCCCTAGTGAGAGCGCAAATATTGAGGGATGGATCTTCCCTGGACATGGATCGTGTCCGAGTATTATGTTCCTGAGATGGATCTTCTCCGTGGGTCCTATGTTCCGGAGATGGATCTTCTCCGTGGGGGTATCGACCTTTTTTCCTCAGTACTAGCTGACTGTGTCACTTGTGTTTATGTAATATCCGGGATGGACTTTCCCTAGGCCGGAAGGCCGTAGTCTAGTACTGAGTGGACCACCTTATGAGAGTTTGATTACTGAGTATACATCATTCTTGATTCTATATGAATTCATGCTAGTATGAAGGGTTACAGACATATATTGATGCATCGTGTTTATTTTCTGATATATTACTGTCATGTCCAAGTTATATACTGTTGTTCGAATTATTGGAGATTTAGTCTGTCACTACCTCTCAGCCCGTACTTTGGTTTCGTTACTACTGAGTTGGTGTACTCACGTTACCCCCTGCACCTTGTGTGCAGATCTAGGTACAACGGGATTCAGCTCTGGTCAGTGAGTAGCAGTAGTTCCATCAGAGTTGACGGGGTAGCAGCTGGCGACTGTGATCTCGTCTTCTCTTCCTCTTCTACCTGTCATATTTATTTTCAGACTATGTTGGTCATTCCTTTTTGGTTGTATTAAGTACTAGCAGCTCATGACTGTGTGACACTGGATCCGGGGTTTGTAGGATTTGGGTTCTGATTTTCATAAATTGTTTTTTTTCCAAATTTTGATTTATTATTATTAGCATTCCACAGACTTGTTAAGAAAGGTATTTTATTGGTAATTGCATTTAACTTAGATAAAATGGGTGGCTTGCCGGGTTCCACGACAGGCACCATCACAACCTCGGAATTGGGTCGTGGCAATGTGTATTTTAAGTTTAAATTTTCACGCCTAAGAATAAATGTTTAAATTTAGTGTAGACATTGTTGTATCATGTGTGTATGGAAGACATATACCTTTACAGTTTATTTGCTGAATTTGAAATTACGGTGAATGAAGGTGTTAAAGGGGGACAAAGTAGACTAAAATCACCTGAAAGGTAATTGTAATTGTCTCGAATGACCTATAAATCCTTGGAATCAACGTAAACTTAGCTAAAGATAGGGCAAATTGCAAGGAAAAAAAAATTCATATAGTTGATATTTACTAGTTTGGAATAGGTTTTAGATATATAAAATTTTCTTATTATTATTACTTATATATAAAATACATATATTTGTATATGTAAAATTTATTTTCACTACTACTATTATTTTATTTCAACATAATGATAATATTAGTTGAACTTAAAAAATGAAGTAAGGATTTACTCCAACTTTATTTGAGATTGAAGCATAATTGTTATTATTGTTGGTGCGATGCAAACATATAAATAACTTTCTAACGTGTGTGACACAAAAAGAAAAAGTCAAGTTGATGATTTAAAACATAAGTAATAATCATGTTAGTAACTAGATACGCTAATCGTACACAGAAGAAATAATTAAATAAAGACTCTTTAGATCACGCAGATTATAGTAGCCATAGATTTACTGGTCCAATATATTAAAAATAATTTTTTTTTGTGCTTGATCATTTTTTGTTTTTGGTTTTATCCTTGTCATTAAGTAACCATTACTTTAAATCTATTGCAGTAGCAGTCAAATTTGAATTTCCAAAGCAATGATTAATATGAGGTAATTTAGTAAAATAAATACTTAATTAGTATTTTTTCTAAGGGGAATGCAAAGTGCAGGAAAAGTAAAAAGAGAACATAGAAACATAACAAGTTCCAATTTCCAAGTTCCATCTATCTTAATTTAAACGATTAATAAATTAGTAACATTATAAGTATTATTTTGATATGATACAACCAATAAAAAAATAACAATAAGAACGTCAATTTGATGAAATGAATATTAGTTTTATCAAATGAACGACATCATGAGAAATACTTATACTACCTGGAAAAAAAGTGATAAATAATTGTCCAAGTGTGCTCTAAAATACTTCATCTTGCTATTTCAATTTTTATGGAAAGTTGACGAAAGTATTAATGGCTTTAAAAGTCGTAGGCCAGGTTTTCAAATAATCACTATAATTAACAATAACATGTAGTGCAAACTTTATCAACTTCTTGATCTACCATTAATTCTACAAAAGTTTAATTATAATGAATATCCAATCAAGTAGCAGGCTAGGGGCAGGACAAGGCGTAGGTAATTAAGGGGCGTCATTGAAAAATTATAATGTGAAACTAGGTATTAGCCAAGAATCATTGTTAGATGAAAAACCTCGAGACTTCTTTTTTTTTTTTTTTTCAAAAAAAAAAGACATATTTCATCGTAAACACTTCCTGCTATCTATACCAAGTGTATATAACTTAAATACATTTAAATTATTTAATAATCATAAGAAAAGCAAGAATATAAGTTATATACACCGACCGCATAAAATCATTTTACACTATTATATTGTTCAACCTATTACATAATGTTAATAGATTTACTTGTCATTATCTTATAAGTGATTTCTGTTTGTTGCCACTGCTTCTTTTTATATATTTTTTTAGCCGAGGATCAATCATAAACAACCTCTCTGTCCTCTTCGGGTGGGCGTAAGATCTACGTACACACTATCCTTCCCAGACCCCACTTGTAGGAGTTCACTGAATTTGTTGTTGTTACTGTCGAGAATGAGAGTCAAAATGACTAAGTTTCCACCATTGAAGCTCTTGAGCTTCAGAGAGAAGGTTTTAGACGAGAAAGCAATTGGGAAAATGAAAGTCGGTTTATTTCCACTTCTACATAGCATGTATATACACGTGTCTAAAGAGAATAAGGAAAAACGTAATTACAAAATTGTCACTAACTATCAATTACTAAATCACTCTGTTATTACTACACAACTAACTGTACACATAAATATACCCATTCTCAATACCCTCCTCAAGTTGGAAGTGAGGAATTCACTGCCAACTTGCTGAGAAGATCTGAGTGTTTGATTCTTGTGAGTGCCTTTGTCAAGATGTCAGCCAGTTGATCAGAGATGGAGATGTGATGCAGTTCAACCAGTCCCTCCTGTATCTTGTCCCGGACAAAGTGACAATCCACTTCGATATGCTTCGTTCTTTCATGGAATACAAGATTTCTTGCAATATGGACAGCTGCTTGACTGTCACAAAACACATTTATGGGATTGGCACACATGACTGTCAATTCTTCGAGTAACCTTTTCACCCATACCAATTCACCAACAACCTTCCTAATTGACCTATATTCTGCTTCTGCAGAAGACAAAAAAACATTAGTTTTCTTCTTTGACTTCCAACTGATAGCGTTGTCTCCAAGTAGCACAATATACCCACTCACAGACTTTCTTGAATCAGGGTAAGCAGCCCAATCTGAGTCACAGTATGCAATGACAGTGTAGCTAGGATCATTGGATAAAAATATTCCCAAAGTAGGATCTTTCTTCAAGTATCTAAGAACATGTATAACAACCTTTAGATGAGGTTCTCTTGGTGCATGCATGAACTGGCTTAAATTTGAACACTACAGGCTATTCCAATCTAGTATTTGTCAGAAAGTTTAGTTTACCAACCAGTTTCCTGTAATACCCTGGGTCAGATAATAAGGTCCCATCTTCACTCCTCAATTTGATGGTAGAGTCAAGTAGGGAACTGACAGAAGAGTATGTCAAACAATCATACTCCTTTAGTAATCCATAGTAAATTTTCTCTAGCAAACCAATACTCCATCTGCCTTATACAGCATCTCTAGCCCCAAGAAGTAATGTAACTTCCCAAGATCCTTTATCTTGAATTGGTTATGTAGGAAAACCTTCAATTCTTTGATTTCCTCCAAATTGGTTCCAGTAATAATCACATCATCCACATATACAACTACAAAGACCACTGAGGTCCCCTACTTCTTGTAAAACAATGAGTAAGCACTAGCTTAGTGCTTGAAACCCTTGGAATGCAGGGACTCTGTCAACTTATCATATCATTGTCTGCTAGCCTATTTTAGACCATACAATGATTTCCTAAGCCTGCAAACTATATTTCCATTGGGTACCATCAGTCCTTTTGGGACTTCCATATACACTTCTTCATGTAAATCCCCATGAAGAAATGCATTATTTATATCTAGTTGGTAGAGTTTCCACCCTCTCTTTACTGCAATGCTGATCAATTTTCTGACCGTGGTCATCTTCACCACTGCTGAAAAGGTCTTTGTGTAGTCAATTCCTGCTTCTTGTGTATATCTCTTCACCACCAGCCTTGCTTTGAATCTCTCCACACTTCCATCAGCCTTGTGTTTGATCTTGTATACCTATTTACAACCTATAACTTTCTTTCATGCAGGTAATTCAACTAAATCCCAAGTATGATTAGCATATAAAGCTTCAAATTCCTGTGTCATTGCCATTTGCCATGCAGGATTTATAGATGCCGCCTTATAAGAAGATGGCTCACAATCATGTGAAATGTTTCTAAGCAATTGTTGACTTTCAGAATGTAAGACACTTAGAGAGATATGTTGTTTACTGTTACAAAATGTATTGAATAATGTGGTAGTGGTGTGATGTTCAGGTTCTGTGTCATGGTGTTGAATGGTTGGTAGAGAATACACATAGTGTTTGAGGTGTGCGTGAGTTGTATGTGTCCTGCCTGATCTTCTAGGTTGTAAGGGATTTGGTTGAGAATTATTGGTCTCAATGTCTTGAGACTCAACATGTTGCATATGTATGGGTGGTCGAAAACCAGCGTTGTTTTCTAGAGATATGTGTGAATTTGGTATATCTTGGTTAGGTGCTATTAGATTAGATGAAGAAATAGGTGCAGTATTGTCTGATACATGGCCATTAGTGATAGAAATTGATGCATCCTTATCATACAAGTTACAATTATTTGGAGTTCCAAAGGTAGAATGAGTACAAGATGGATTAGAGTATCAGATGTAATACAGAGGGAAAACTAGAATTTTCAGGTGAAACCGCAAAAGGAAATATATTTTCATGGAACACTACATCTCTAGATATGTTATCCTCTTTGTGGCCAAATCTAGGACCTTGTAACCCTTTGTACCAAAAGGATAGCCTACAAAAATATGGGGTGTGTCTCTTGGTTCAAATTTCTCTTTGTGAGGTTTTAGAACACAAGGGTAGCATAGACATCCAAAACTTTTCAGTTGTGAGTATTTGGGCTTTTTGTTATACAGGAGTTCAAAAGGGCTTTTGTTGGTAAGAATAGTTGATGGAAGCCTATTTATTGGATATGTGGCTGTTAGGATACACTCCCTCAGTACTTTATAGGTAGTTTGTACTGGTAAAGTAGGGCCCTTGCTCTTTCAAGTAGGTATTTGTGTTTTCTTTCCACTACACCATTTTGTTGTGGTGTGTATGGAATGTACTATGCTCTTTTCTTGAAAGTTGTGACGACTCGACCGGTCGTTCTGAGAATTTAAGCTCCGTTCGGTGGTATAAGGTCATAAGCAGCCTCACTTTGTGTATATCGACCTGTGTGCGTGGTTAGATTCAGTTACCGGTTAATCCAGAGTCGGATTGGGAGAGAATTTTCAATTTTGAAGCTTAAGTGAAGAAAGTTGACTGAAGGTTTGACTTTTGTGTAAACTTCTTCGGAATGAGATTTGTTTAATGTCAACAGCTTTGTATGATGATTTTGGGCTTAGGCGCGTGTCCGAAATTGGATTTGGAGGTCCGGAGAGTGATTTGAGGTAATTTGGCGAAAGTTAGAAATTCGACGATTTCGGCCGATAAGTGATATTTTGATATTGGGGTCGGAATGAAATTCCGGAAGCTGGAATAGGTTCGTAGCATCATTTGTGACGTGTGCGCAAAAATTCAGGTCATTCGGATGTGGTTTGGGTTGGTTTTGGCATCATTGGCGTATTTTTGAAGTTTAGAAATTCTAGGCTTGAATCCGAGATTTTATTTGGTGTTTTAATGTTGTTATGGGTGTTCCAAAAGTTCGACTAAGTTCATGCATAGGTATGTGACCTATTGGAGTAATTGGTTGAGGTCCCGAGGGGCTCGGGATGGTTTAGGACGGTTATCGGAAGGCTTGAAGTTTGGAGATGCAGCTGGTGCTGCTGTTCTGGTGTGGTCGCACCTGCAGATAGGGGACCGCAGGTGCGAGCTTCACAGACGCGGTAAAGAGCACGCAAGTGTGAGGATAAGAGCACTGTGCAGCCTCCGCAGGTGCGGAACTTTGGGGCGCAGGTGCGATCCCCGCAGGGGCGATTCTTGGGCGCAGGTGCGGTTTGTGTTTCGCACCTGCGATTGCGTAGGTGCGGTTAAGTGGTCGCATGTGCGGATGTCCTGGGCAGATTCATATATACGAGGGTTAGCCATTTTCTTCACATTTTGAGCTTTAGACTTCGGATTTGGGAGCGATTTTGAGGGGTTTTCACGCAAATCTAATGGGTAAGTGTTCTTCCACTATAATTAATTATATTTCATGAGTAAGTTCTTATTTTTATCATTTAATTTGAGTTTTGGGTTGAGGGAATTATGGGTTTTGATAGAAAACTTCTAGAATGATAAATCATGATTTGAAACACCAAACGCTATCGGAATTGAATAAATTCAGTGTGGGTGAACTCGTATCGGAATGGGTAATCGGAATTTGAAAAGTTTGTCGGGTTCCGAGGTACGGGCCCGGGGGTCGACTTTTTGGTCGATTTTTATAATATTGTAAAGAGTGAGACTTTATTATTCGGAATATTTCCTTATACGTTTTATATGTATTTTAAAGTTGTTTTAGTTGATTTTGATCCGTCTGGAGGCCTTCCCGCCCGAGAAGTCTATTTTTGAGTACCGAGTTGTCGTCTTTGAGGTAAGTATCTTGCCTAACCTTTTGTGGGGTACTATCCCTTAGGATTGAGTCTTCCTTGTTGATTATAGCCCGAGTATGCGAGGTGAAAAGTGTGTACTCGGACTTAGTTGCAATTTGATTGGCCTTTTAGGATTCGTAGGTTCTTATATTACCTGTGTATGATATATAATTGTTACATTTGATACCTTGGTTGTAATTTTATCCCTTTCTGTTTAAATTATAATTATCTGTTTGGATTCCGTTGTTGGCTATTTGACCTTACTTGAGTGAACTGAATATTGTACTTCTTTTATCATCATGCTATATTTTCTTCCTAGCTTGTCTAATTGACTATAATTAGTGTCATCTAGCTTTATAGTTGACTACCCGTAGTTGGAACAACTATTCATTGGAGTCAATCATGACCGTGAGTCTTACATTGTGATTTATATGACTATTTCCTTAAGTGCCACTTAGGACTAATTGTTAGACATTTATGTTATTGGTATTTCCTTGATGTTGCCTATTACTGGGCCTTTGTTTAAGCTGAGTGTTTATTCCGTGAAGTTAACTGTTTAGGTGAGATTGGTTATAGTTGTTTCCCTTGCCGGGATGTTATGGTTTCTGTTATTGGTTATGCTGTCAATGATATGGTTTGTAGTGTTGACTCCCTTGCCGGGATGTGATTGTTTCTATTACTGTTATGCTGTTAATGATATGGTTTGTATTGTTGACTTCCTTGCCGGGATGTGGTGATTTATGGGTCATATTGTTGGTTTTTCCTTGCCAAACTGTTGTTCTTGATATTGTTTGGGAGAGGAAGAATGTAAAGCACGAAGGGTGAAGCCGTGTATTGTGAGGATGAGAGTGTAAAAGCACGAAGGGTGATGCCATGCCATGTTATGATATTAAAGAACGAAGGATAATGTCGTGCCATGTTATGATATTAAAGCACGAAGGATAATGCAGTGCCATGTTATGATATTAAAGCACGAAGGAAAATGCCGTGCCATGTTATGAGAGTAAAGCACGAAGGGTGATGCCGTGCACTTGTTTTGGTGAGGATGAGAGTAAAGCAGGAAGGGTGATGCCGTGCACTTGTTTTGGTAAGGATGGGATTAAAAGCACGAAGGGTGATGCCGTGCACTTGTCCTTGTATTTTCATCCGTTGTCCTAAATTTGGATATTCCTACTGATCTCTTATTGCATTTGTTGGAAAGATTTGATATTCCTCCTGTACTGCATTGAAATTTCTGAGTTACAGACTGAGTTCCGGTGGATAAATCTTGAGGATATTTATCAAGAGATGTTATTGAAAAAAAAATAATGGTTTTGAAATGATTATATTTGAATGACTTTTACATCGAAGGTATATTTGAAAAGCACTAGCCTTACCTAAAGTGATATTTAGAAGTCATTTATTGGGAAAACATTTCTGGGAAGCTTCGTATTTTGAAAGAAACTATATTTTACGTAATTCTCTCTGTTAAATATACTTATATCTACTTTTGGAGAAAATATGTTTTCAACGGAAACTCTTCTATACTAAATATGATTTTATTTGTAAAAGTTTTTCATATGAACTGCTGCTTAAAGATTTCTACCAGTTATGGATTTTAATGACTAAGGCCCGATGTGAACAAACCGACGTGGAGTTGAGTTATTGGTGTTCTCTATTGTATTGGGTTTCCTTTCGATTCAGCTTGTTTTGCTGTCCATCTCTCTGTGTATTTTTGTGCTGTTTCGCGATTGATTTCTGTAATTTTCCTCCCACTTTATATTGTCATTGTTGTAAATTATTCCACGAAGTCTTAGATAGATGTAACGTTCGGTCATTTTTATATACATGTTATTTATTTTGTAGACCAGTGGTGTCTTGACTAGTCCTCGTCACTACTCCACCGAGGTTAGTCTCGATACTTACTGGGCACCGCTGTGGTGTGCTCATACTATACTTCTGCACATTTTTGTATGCAGATCCAGGTATATATTGTAGTAGTTGTGTGGATGATTGCCGAGGAGACTCGAGGTAACCTGCTGCTGTGTTCGCAGGCGTCAGAGTCACCTTATTTGTATTTATTATTCATACAGTGTTGTATATATTTCCAAACAATTGTACTTAGAAGTTGTTGAAAATTCATAGAGCTTATGACTTGTACTACCGGTTTTGGGAAAGTTTGAACATTCTGTTGAGATTCTATAACAAGACTGTTAGTTTTCCTGTTATTATTGTTGTTATTCAGTAACTGCTAGGCTTACCTAGTCCCTAAGATTAGGTTCCATCACGATACCCAACGAAGGGAAATTGGGTCGCGACAAGTTGGTATCATAGCTCTAGGTTCATAGGTGCTACCAGTCATAAGCGAGTTTAGTAGATTCTCTCGGATCGGTACAGAGATGTCTGTACTTATCTTCGAGAGGCTACAGAACTATTAGGACAATTTCACTTCCTTCATTCCTATCGTGCGAGTTTATTGATCTTGAAGTTTGAAATTATCGTTCCATTCTCTCACCAATGGTGAGGACACGAACGACGGTTCCTGATGATGTTACCTAGAAGCAAGTGTCTCAAGGGTCAGAGACAGGGGCCAACGAGGAGCACGTACCGTAGTTAAGATGCCTCCCAGAGCAGCCGTTGAGGAGTCGCCAGTAGTTCTAGTTGGGGGACAGGTACTGGGGGTGCCTCTTGCTACCCCGGACTTCAGGAGACCTGAGCGCAGTTTTGAGTATAAGTAGTACATTGACTCAGGCAGGGTTGATACTAGTGCACCAGTTGATTCACAGATCAGGGGAGGAGTTCAGACTCCCACCGTCTACACTCCAGAGTAGCGAGATCATATTGATCAGGTTCCAATTGTTATGGCAGCACGATATGTGGTTTCTTTTCAGCCCGTGGTTAGGACAATAACCTCTAAGGAAGAATACCTTGGACATGAGAGGTACAGAAAGTATCACCCTTCTATCTTTCAGTGGATTGGCGGCAGATGGTGCCCAGGTTTTCCTGGAGGAGTGTCACTATATTCTTCATACTTCGGGTATTGTGGAGACTAGCAGGACTGCTTTTGTCACGTCTCAGGTTTGGAGTAGTGGGTTGATCAGTGGTGGCGGTATATGAGTTGGGGTAATCTGGCCGAGTTAGCTTCACTAGTATGGATTCAGTTTTCGGAAATGTTTTGAGGGAGGTTGCACCTCAGTTCCTTCGGGATGTACGTCGCGTGGAGTTTGAGCAGTTGCGTCAGGGCGTTATGTCACTATTGGAGCATGCCGTTAGATTTAGTGAGTGGGCCATACATGCACTTTGCTTGGTTGCTTCAGTTGGGAGATGAGTCCATAGAGTCATTTGGGAGATTCAGGCATGATATTCGATTTAGCGGGACCCGAGAGTTAGAGTAGGATGCCTCGTTTCAGCAGGTGGTAGGGATCGCTCACCGGTTAGAGCGCTCGTGGGACCAGGAGCGAGAGGACAAACGAGATCAGGAAGAGAGTTCATGGAGTCAATGAGGCCTCATAGATCGGAGGAATCTACTGGTCCGTATTATGGAGGCAAGGTACGACACGGTAGAAGTTTTGTGGGTCAACCTATTCAGTTTGCATTACCAGCTTCGCATGGGAATTCAGGTACTCATGGGTCTCAGAGGGTTCGTATTGTGTGTTTTCCCACAGCCTTGACGACAACGAGATTGTTTTCAGTGTGGAGATGTTGGCCACATGGTGAGAGAATGTCGCAGGATTCAGGTAGGTGTGTGGTAGCAGGGTATTCATGTGAGTGGAGGGCGCCAAAGAGGGGGAGGCCCGACCCGTTATGTGTTGCATATAGTAAGTCGGAGGCCGATGTGCCAAATATTATCACACAGGTATGTTTTGATGTGTTACGGAGGGGCATCGATTGTATTTCATTATAGTTCTGCTGGTCGGGACGAGTTCCCTTATTTGTTGTTTCATTTATGAGTGAGTTTCATGTTTTGCACTCCATTTTGTGTTTGCTCCTATTGAGAGATTCTATGAGTAGTAGCCCATGTCTATCGTTGTTTATTTCATTCTTGATAGTAGTGAAACTGGAAGTGAGTCCTTGTTGTTCTTCGTGGTAAGATTTATGTGATTTTCCTGAGTATTTTGTTTACGAGTTGTGATTTGATACTCCATCGAGAAGTGAGATCAACTAGCGTTATGATTTTATCAGCTGAGATGAACTAGTGGAGGAATTTCAACTGGTGTGATATATTTTCGGTATGTGATTCAGAGTTGTGGACAAGGTCCTTGTGATATTTGTGATTCAATATATTTAGACCGGGCTGAGTACCACAGTGAAGTTTTATTAGGATGGAATCCTTGTGATTTGTTCATATGCTTTGCTTCTTCCTTGTTATATTTATTTTGGTAAGTCAGTATTGATAGAGAGTTATGCCTATGGGCTTGATTGAAAGTTCCTTTATATGTTTCTATATTCATATTCAATCATTCTCGTTATGTGCTTCATTATTCTTTTAGCTTGCGGGATGTGTGCCTGGTGGTGTTAGTTTTGGCTTGGTGATTCGGGTGTTTAATAATGATGTTTTCATGTTCATCGCATCATTATCAGTATTATGGGGTTTGGATCAGAGTTCTTCAGATGTGAGGCTAATTGCCAATGTTGAGTTGATTTCGGGCAGCTATTGTGATAAAAAAAAGTGCTATTTGAGCCTATGTGTGATGTTCTATGTTGTGTGGTCGTGCCTTATGGGTGTAGACCTGAGTTGGTGTAGTTGGTTGAGGCTAATGCCGGATATGAATTTGGAATCGAGTCTTTTGAGAAATGAGTAGAAGGTGAGAAAGTGAGGTATGAGGCTTATCGGTGGTGATGTGAAGGCTATATTGCAGTTGTGATTGTTTCGTCAGGCTTAGGTGGGTTTGGGTGACGTGGGATCACCTGCGGGTATGTGTTAGAAGTGTACAATCAGTCATTGGATGAGTTCAAGCTGAATCTTGGCACGTTCGAGGATGAATGTTTGTTTTAAGAGGGGGAGGATGTGACGACCTGACCGGTCGTTCTGAGAATTTAAGCTCCGTTTGGTGGTATAAGGTCATAAGCAGCCTCACTTTGTGTATATCGACCTGTATGTGTGGTTAGATTTAATTACCGGTTAATCCAGAGTCGGATTGGGAGAGAACTTTCAATTTTGAAGCTTAAGTGAAGAAAGTTGACCAGAGGTTTGACTTTTGTGTAAACGGCCTCGGAATGAGATTTAATTAATGTCAACAGCTTCGTATGATGATTTTGGACTTAGGCGCATGTCCGGAATTGGATTTGGAGGTCCGTAGAGTGATTAGAGGTAATTTGGCGAAAGTTAGAATTTCGGCGATTTCGGCCGATAAGTGATTTTTGATATCGGGGTCGGAATGAAATTCCAGAAGTTGGAATAGGTTCGTAGCATCATTTTTGACGTGTGTGCAAAATTTCATGTCATTCGGATGTGGTTTGGGTTGGTTTTGGCATCATTGGCGTATTTTTGAAGTTTAGAAATTCTAGGCTTGAATCCGAGATTTTATTCGGTGTTTTAATGTTGTTATGGGTGTTCCAAAAGTTCGACTAAGTTCATGCGTTGGTATGTGACCTATTGGAGTAATTGGTTGAGGTCCCGAGGGGCTTGGGATGGTTTAGGATGGTTATTGGAAGGCTTGAAGTTTGGAGATGCAGCTGGTGCTGCTGTTCTGGTGTGGTCGCACCTGCGAATAGGGGACCGCAGGTGCGAGCTTCGAAGGCACGGTAAAGAGCACACAGGTGTGAGGATAAGCGGACTGTGCAGCCTCCGCAAGTGCGGAACTTTGGGGCGCAGGTGTGGCCCCCGCAGGGGCGATTCTTGCGCGCAGGTGCGGGTAGGAGTGCAAGTGCTGTTTGTGTTTCGCACCTGCGATTGCACAGGTGCGGTTAAGTGGTCGCAGGTGCGGATGTCCTGGGCAGATTCATATAAACGAGGGTTAGCCATTTTCTTCACATTTTGAGCTTTGGACTTCGGATTTGGGAGCGATTTTGAGGGGTTTTCACGCAAATCTAATGGGTAAGTGTTCTTCCACTATAATTAATTATATTTCATCAATTAGTTCTTGTTTTTATCATTTAATTTGTGTTTTGGGTTGAGAGAATTATGTGTTTTGAAAGAAAACTTCTAAAATGAAAAATCGTGATTTGAAAGACCAAACGTTATCGGAATTGAATAAATTTAGTATGGGTGAACTCATATTGGAATGGGTAATTGGAATTTGTAAAATTATCGGGTTCCGAAGTGCGGGCCCGGGGGTCGACTTTTGGGTCGATTTTTATAATATTGTAAAGAGTGAGACTTTATTATTCGGAATAGTTCCTTATACGTTTTATATGTATTTTGAAGTTATTTTAGTTGATTTTGAGCCGTCCGGAGGCCTTCCAGCTCGAGAAGTCTATTTTTGCGTATCGAGTTGTTGTCTTTGAGGTAAGTATCTTGCCTAACCTTGTGTGGGAAACTACCACTTAGGATTGAGTCTTCCTTGTTAATTATAGCCCGAGTATGCGAGGTGACGAGTGTGTACTTGGACTTATTAGCAATTAGATTGGCCTTTTAGGATTCGTAGGTTCTTATATTACCTGCTTATGATTTATCATTGTTACATTTGAATCCTTGGTTGTAATTTTATCCCTTCCCGTTTAAATTAGAAATATCTATTTTTGGATTCCGTTGTTGGCTATTTGACCTTACTTGACTTAACTGAATATTCTACTTCTCTTATTATCATGCTATATTTTCTTCCTAGCTTGCCTAATTGACTATAATTAGTGTCATCTAGCCTTATAGTTGACTAATCGTAGTTGGAACATCTATTCGTTGGATTCAAGCATGCCCTTGAGTCTTACATTGTGATTTATATGACTATTTCCTTAAGTGCCACTTAGGTCTAATAGTTAGACATTTATGTTATTGGTATTTCCTTGATGTTGCCTATTACTAGGCCTTTGTTTAAGCTGAGTGTTTATACAATGAAGTTAACTGTTTAGGTGAGATTGGTTATAGCTTTTTCCCTTGCCGGGAAGTTATGGTTTCTGTTACTGGTTATGCTGTCAATGATATGGTTTGTATTGTTGACTCCCTTGCCAGAATGTGATGGTTTCTATTACTGTTTATGCTGTTAATGATATGGTTTGTATTGTTGACTCCATTGCCGGGATGTGGTTATTTATGGGTCATATTATTGGTTTTTCCTTGCCAAACTGTTGTTCTTGATATTGTTTGGGAGAGTAAGAGTGTAAAGCACAAAGGGTGATGGCGTGTATTGTGAGGACGAGAGTGTAAAAGCACGAAGGGTGATGCCGTGCCATGTTATGATATTAAAGCACGAAGGATAATACCGTGCCATGTTATTATATTAAAGCACGAAGGATAATTCCGTGCCATGTTATGATATTAAAGAACAAAGGATAATGTCGTGCCATGTTATGATATTACAGCACGAAGGACAATGCCGTGCCATATTATGAGAGTAAAGAACGAAGGTTAATGCCGTGCACTTGTTTTGGTGAGGATGAGAGTAAAGCAGGAAGGGTGATATCGTGCATTTGTTTTGGTGAGGATGAGGGTAAAGCACGAAAGGTGATGCCGTGCACTTGTTTTGGTGAGGATGAGAGTAAAAGCACGAAGGGTGATGCCGTGCACTTGTCCTTGCATTCTCATCCGTTGTTCTAAATTTGGATATTCCTACTGATCTGTTATTGAATTTGTTGGCAAGACTTGATATTCCTCCTGTACTGCATGGAAATTTCTGAGTTACAGACTGAGTTCCAGTGGATAAATCTTGAGGAGATTTTATCAAGAGATGTTATTGAAAAGTATTGTTGAAAAAAAAAAACAATGGTTTTGAAATGATTATACTTGAATGACTTTTACATCTAAGGTATATTTGAAAAGCATTAGCCTTGCCTAAAATGATATTTAGAAGTTATTTATTGGGAAAGCGTTTTTGGGAAGCTTCGTATTTTGAAAGAAACTATGTTTTACGTAATTCTCTTTGTTAAATATACTTATATCTACTTTTGAAGAAAATATATTTTTAACGGAAACTCTTCCATACTAAAAATGATTTTATTTGTAAAAGTTTTTCATATGAACTGCTGCTTAAAGATTTCTACCAGTTATGGATTTTAATGGATAAGGCCCGATGTGAACAAACCGACGTGGAGTTGAGTTATTGGTGTTCTCTATTGTATTGGGTTTCCTTTCGATTCAGCTTGTTTTGCTGTCCATCTCTCTGTGTATTTTTGTGTTGTTTCGCGATTGATTTCTGTAATTTTCCTCCCACTTTATATTGTCATTGTTGTAAATTATTCCGCGAAGTCTTAGATAGATATAACGTTCGGTCATTTTTATATACATGTTATTTATTTTGTAGACCAGTGGTGTCTTGACTAGTCCTCGTCACTACTCCACCGAGGTTAGTCTCGATACTTACTGGGCACCACTGTGGTGTGCTCATACTACACTTCTGCACATTTTTGGGTACAGATCTAGGTATATATTGTAGTAGTTGTGTGGATGATTGCCGAGGAGACTCAAGGTAACCTGCTGTTGTGTTCGCAGGCGTCGAAGTCACCTTCTTTGTATTTATTATTCATATACTATTGTATCTATTTTCAAACAGTTGTACTTAGAAGTTGTAGAAGATTCGTAGAGATTATGACTTGTACTACCGGTTTTGGGAAAGTTTGAACATTCTGTTGAGATTATATAACAAGACTGTTAGTTTTCCTGTTATTATTGTTGTTATTCAGTAACTGCTACGCTTACCTAGTCCCTAAGAATAGGTTCCATCACGATACCCAACTGAGGGAAATTGGGTCGTGACAAATGTATGTCATAGTCTCATTGTTGATAAACTCAAGACCATTGTCAGATCTAATGATTTTAACTGAGGTACCAAACTGATTTTCAATTATGGATAGAAATCCTTTAATAGCATGAAAAGTGTTGCTTTTGCAACTTCAGAGGTGAGTCTAGGTTGACCTACTGAAATCATCAACCATGGTAAGAAAATATGTGTAATTATAATGTGTGGATATGTGGTAGGGGCCCCATAATTCTACATGGAGTAATTCAAAAGTTTTGGTGGATGAGGTGGTTCTTTCAGGGAATGGCAACCTTGTATGTCTGGCCATAGGGCAGATTGAACAAGTGAAGGGTTGTTTGGGAGAAAAATTAGCTGGTATAGTAGATATCTTCCTCATTTTCACAAAGGGTACATGACCTAGCCTATTGTGCCACAAGTAGTCAATATTATTTCCAGAAGATGTAGAGAACACAAGAGAAGAACTCACACTAAAAGGATCAGTCTTATTGCATGAATGGATAGTATTTACATTGTTCAATGGACAAAATGGCTCATTTACAGTTGACACTGAATGAAATGGATGAGTTTGATGTTTTTTCTTACTAGAATTGTTATCAGGAACAGAAAAACATGAATGTGGTAAACTAGAAATTGAAGTAGCAGGTGGAGTTTAATCTGAACAACTGTGAAATTTTGAACAGAGAAAATACAATCCACTTCTTCCCTTACCAAACTCTAGAGGCCTCTTCATTGAAGGGGCCTGCATGACAAAGATATTTGTTGAAGTTAACCATGCAATCAAGGTGCACCATTAATGAGTGGATTGAAATGAGATTGTATTTGAAACTAAGTACATATAAGACTCTAACTAAAGTTAGTTTAGGTCTAAGGAGAGCATCACCAAAATCTGTCACTTTCACCTTATATCCATTAGGTAAAGTCACAAGGAAAGGGTAAGGTAGAGTTCTAATGTTAGTGACAAAAGACTTTCTATATGTCATATGGTATGAAGCTCCACTGTCTAAAATACATAAGTCAGCAATTGAATTAGAACATTTACATGTAGTTGTTTCAGCTATCTCTTTATAAGTACAACAAGCTAGAATACCTGCAAAGTTCACAGCTCTACTGGTGATGATGTTTGAATTTTCTCCTGTAGTGTTGACCTTGAAGTTTTACAGCAAATTCATAAGCTGACTGTATTGTTCCCTCGTCAGATTCTGAAGGTTTTGGTTGTAATTCCTGTTGTCACATCTTCACCATTGCAAGTCATTATCTCTTCACAGTGACCATGGACATTTGCAGCAGATCCTGTGTTTCTACCTTTTGTAAACTTGAAGTCTTGTGGAAATACATTTATCCTATAGCAATTATCTCTAGTGTGTCCTGGCTTTTTGCAGTAGTCACAGAACAATCGAGATTTTACAGGTGGATAGCCTTGCTTGTTTGAATTATACGAGTTATGGGTGTCATCATTTCCTCTTGGATTGTAATTTGTCTTGAACTTATGATTCTCGGGCCCATTTACATTCAATGAAGTGGACTCCATAACCAATATGTTGCTTGGCATGAATTCTCTCTGCTTTTCTTCCTGAATAAGAATGGAGAAAGCCTGTGCTATGCTGGGCAGTGGGTTCATGATGAGTATGCTGCCTCTCACCACTGTGTAAAATTCGTTTAAGCCCATCAGGAACTGAATTAGTCTTCGATCCTGTTCAACCTTGTGCATATTGGCCTTTGACCACGAGTACACTGAAAATTGCACTGTGCATGTGCATTCAATGTATTTAATTCCTCCCAAAGCCTTTTCATTTTTGTATAGTAGCTTGTGATATCCAAAGTTCCCTGGCTAAGATCGTTAATTTCCTTCTGCAATTGATACAACTTTGCTCTATTAGTTTGATCATATCTATCTTCTAACTCTTGCCACAATTCATTAGTGCCACTGAAATATTGTAGACTATTAGCTAAGTCCTTTGAAAGTGAATTTAGAATCCACGATGTTACCATGTCATCGCATCGAGACCACTGATCGTAAGTCGCATCATCAGAATTAGGTTTCTTACATTTTTCGGTAATGAATCCAACTTTGTTCTTCACGGATAATGCTCTGAGAACTCTCCTCCTCCAAGATCTATACCTAGTTCCGTCAAAGGCAACATGTACCAATGTCGTTCCGGCACTCTCCGACGGGTGTATGTACAACGGGTTGGTCAAGTCCAAATTATTGATCATATTCTGATTTTTCCTATTTCCGGCCATCAGTTGAAGACGAGTTTTAGAAGATTATGTGAAATAACCTATGAATTTGGAGAGAAGAATCAAGAAATCTCAAACCCTAACGACGAACTGTGAAGTGCAAATTTTGATTTTTGTGAGGTTGAAAAGCTGAAATTGAGCGATGAAATTTGATGAGAGGAAAGAGACATTGATGAGAGAATCGAGCTGAGCTTTGATACCATGTCGAGAATGAGAGTCAAAATGACTAAGTTTCCACTATTGAAGCTCTCTGAGCTTCAGAGAGAAGGTTCTAGACGAGAAAGTAATTGATAAAATGAAAGTCAGTTTATTTCCACTTCTACAGAGTATGTATATACACGTGTTAAAGAGAAAAAGGACAAACGTAATTACAAACTGCCACTAACTATCAATTACTAAACTACTCTGTTGTTACTACACAACTAACTGTATACATAAATATACCCATTCTCAATAGTTACGTTATTGTCGTTTATCTTAAAAGTAATTTGATTATGTAAGTATTCTTTTACGTAGAAACTGCAAGCAAATATTGTGACAGCCCAACGGGGACAGAAATATCACAAATAGAAGAAGTGATAGCAGCACTAGAAAAGAATGGAATAAATTTTGTGAATTCAGTAAGCTAGGTATTAGCCAAGATTAATAGTTCAATTGAATCCTCGTACTCGAAAATATATGCAAATAGGGTAAAAATAACTTTTTCCTTTATTTGTATAAACTATTAATCTACTTGACTTAAGAAGGTTCTAGTGCATGTAATGGTAAAAGGGATTCAAAAATTACTTGATTTTTTTAGTTTTCTTAATCTTCTTATATATATTCCTACTCCGCCAATAACTAGCACCTTAGGATGGGTAAAATCACAAATTTACTTTTCAGGCATTGTAAATGAAAAATAGTCATAGTCCTGGAGTTCCAAATTCGAATTTGAAATTTTAGGACAATGGCTATATTTCAAAAATAAAAAAGACGTTATTTCTACTGTTAGGACGTTACCCGTTCAATTAGTAAATATTGCACGGGGCGCCCTATTTAGGCGCCCCTTTTTAACCTGTAGCCGCTTTATTTTTATGTTTGCACCCGTACCCATGTTTTTGTTAAAAGCCTTTCGAAAAGATAATTTTACCCTTTTTATTAAAAGTACTTTCTCTTCAAGTAAACCTCAGTCCTCTACTTTGCAAATACTCTCTCTCTCCGTTCTCCGCTTTTACGAAATCAAAATGGTTATCGTCATTATTTTTTGATTTTTCAACTGTTTGTTCGCCAACAATATTACGTATAATCACAGGTACATTGCAGTAACTTTACGATTTAATTTCTGGGTTTTGTTTGTTTTTGTGATAGTCATGTTCTATAGGGTTTTGTTTGTTTTTATGATATTCATGTTCGATAGTTTGTTAGGGTTTAGTTTTATAGTGATTTTTGTCATGTATACCTTAATTTTATGGAGCTGATGTTTTTTGTTTTTTGTGTTTAATTATTGGTGTTAAATTTGTGCTTTGCTGAAGTTTTTTGTTTTGTAACTGGTTAACTTCAGCATTTTAGCAGGTGATGTTTTGTTTTATTTTTTGGTTAGTAGCTGATATTTTTTGTTTTGTTTTGGTGCACTTCAGCATATTGGGAGCTTAAGTTTTTGTTTTGTTTTTGTGATATGCTGACGTTTTTGAATGTGTGTGTCTGTTTTGTGTTTTGTAATTGGTGAACTTCAGGTTGTTTTTGTTTAGGAGCTGAAATTTTTCCTTTGTTTTGGTGAAACTTCAGCATATTGGGAGCTGAAGTTTTTTCTTTTATTTGGTGAACCTTCAACATATTTGAGCTGAAGTTTTTAACTGATATCTTTTACTTTCTTTCAACAGATGGCTTCTACAAATCCTACAGCACCTTCAAATCCTCCAGCAACTAAATCATCTAAAAATCGTACACTATCAAAAGGTCCTTCAGTCCGTATTGTTCCTCCTACAAGAGCAGGGAAAAGATATTTTGAGTTTCGAGATTGGTTTAACTGTCGTTCTTACTGGAAGGGTAACCACGATTTAAAGAGTATAATCAAAACTTTCTTGACTCCTGCACAAGAAGATAAGCTAACTAATGGTACTTTTTGGTATATTTTGGCTATGGAGAACTTCAAATGCAGTATGAAATTGGTTCATTTCTTGTGTCTTTCTCGAATATTCACCAATGATCGAGACTCCATTAGTTTCAAGATTTTTGGGCATAATGTATCGTTCACCCTTGAAGACTTTCACATTATGTGCGGTTTGAGGATCACCGCACATAATGTTGAAAAACCACCTAAACGAGAGAGCACGATTTTGAAATGATATTTTGGTAAGTCTAAGGGTGTGACATTGAAGGGAATTTGAGATTTTATGTCCCGTAATGAAATTCAGAAGGATGATGTAAATTTCAAACATGTATGTGAGAGTGATGAAGATGCTGTTAAACTTATGAAAATTCTTGTTGTGGAATCTATTTTATTTGATAAAAAGAATGAATCAACGGTGTTAGAGGGTTATGTAGCCATTGTCGAAGATGATAATGCTTGTATTGATTATCCTTGGGGTAATGTGTCTTATGAGAATCTCATTACATCAATGAAACATATTGGATAACCAATCCAACGAACATTCAACTGAGTATACTGATAGTGGATTTCCATATCCGTTGTGTGTTTGGTTCTATGAGCGTTTTCCCGATCTTCGGAAGAGGTATATTAAAGACGACGAGTACCTTGATTCCCCTCAGGTTCCCAGGATGTTACGTTATGGATGTGTGGAAGAGCCTAAATATAAAGAACTTGAGAAATATTTCCGTAATCATTCTGTAAGTGAATATTTTTTATTTTTTGTAGTTTTGTTAATATGTTGACATATTACTTTTATTTTATTTTCATAATATACTTTTTTTGTATTAAACAGGAACATCGGAAATTTTAAGGTATTGGATATAATTCCTACAGAAGAGGAATTGAATCCAATGCCTTTGATTGGACAATTGCCATGCAACCGAATTCGTTCAAGGTAGTTATGCGGTTCCTTCAACTGGTGAATCACCACGTAGTCGGAGTCGATCAAAAGAAACCCGTCGAACTTCAACCGGTGAATCACCTCGTACCCAGATTCGTTCTAACCATTCTACAACAGTGTTTGACAATGAATTAGTCAATACAATATGTTCTGTATGTTTTGTGCTGAATTTTTATTTTTATTTTTGTGTTTTTGTAATACTACAATATGTTTTTAGCTGAAGTTTTATTCTGTTTGTGCTGAACTTCAGCATTCTAGTAGCTTAAGTTTTGTTCTCTTTGTGATGAGCTTCAGCATTCTAGTAGCTGAAGTTTTGTTCTATTTTTCCTAACTTCAGCATTCTAGTAGCTTTAGTTTTTGTTCTCTTTGTAATGAACTTCAGCATTCTAGTAGCTGAAGTTTTGTTCTGTTTTTTCTAAACTTCAACATTCTAGTAGCTTAAGTTTTTGTTCTCTTTGTGATGAACTTCATCATTCTAGTAGCTGAAGTTTTGTTCTGTTTTTCCTGAACTTCAGCATTCTAGTAGCTTAAGTTTTTGTTCTCTTTGTGATGAACTTCAGCATTCTAGTAGCTGAAGTTTTGTTTTGTTTTTCCTGAACTTAAGCATTCTAGTAGATTAAGTTTTGTTCTGTTTCCCGAACTTCAGCATTCTAGTAGCTTAAGTTTTATTTCTCTTTGTGATGCACTTCAACATTCTTTTGTACCTGAAGTTTTGTTTTGTGTCTCTATACTAGAGGGTAACGAGTGAGGTTAAAAGGCATGCAGAAGCAGAAAGAAAATAATTGCGAAAGAAGTTGTTGCGCAGTTTAAAGAGGATGAGTGATCTGCTATTGTTGATGCGGTTTTTGGAAAAGTCAAGGTAAGCTAATTTATAGAGAAGTCTTTTTCTTCTGTGCTAATGTTATTTTGATTAATCATTGTTAGTAATTTTTTTCTAGGAATATTTTGATGAGAAGTTTCAAGAGTTGTTTAAGATTGTCGACAAATCAAATGGAACAGACGATGGCCATCATGAAGTCTCAACAATATGATAGGATGAATTACTTTGAGCATCTATCTGATATTAATACTGCTCATGATGAAGCGAATGAAAATGTTACACCTGTGGAAGTGGATGTTGAAGGATATCAACGTGTTGAACAACAATTTAACAACGAATTGATGAACAGTTATCAACTGTGAATGTTCGAAGCAAGAAATGTGTAGATGATCAAGTTGTTGATTATGAAGGAGATGCACCAAGTTGTGCTTTGGGCAGTGATCTTGCAAAAGGAAATTTGATTGGTGATGGAGATCATGCACCTGTTGGTACTGAAGAACGGACATCGAGTGATGCGTGTACCAATATTGAGAGAGGTAATCCGTTTGCAGACACACTTGCTATTTGCGCTAAAATCGCTTTGCTAGGTTAAGCGACACAGGAAATTTATAGTACAGGTATAAAATTTATAAATATATATATATATATATATATATATATATATATATGAGTATAGGTCATTTATCCGTCCCCCCTCTTTATGAACATGCAGTGGAAGTTAATACAACTGAAAAACTCTCTGATGATGCTGAATTTAATTAAGATAGAGTTGATAAAATGCTTTCAGAGAATACTCAAATGCTCCTCGATGTTGCTGCACAATTGGATGAACCTGGAGCTGCTGATATCGACAAAAGCATGCAGGAAACCACAGTGCAAGACAAATGTCAAGGTATTCTATAGATCATGAATTTATTACATTTGATCCAAGTATATTTTTTACAGNTATATATATATATATATACATTAGCAAATCCACTAGGCGAGGTTCCTAGGGCTAGTTTTATTAATAATAATAATAAAAAAGAACCACATAGGAAAAATATAAATAAGGGGGACAATAGCACCAGTAGTGTTGCCTCTATGTCTTGGCTATATAATCACTCATATGCGCCTCACAATGCCTGTATGGCAGCCTCATGTAGAGGATCATGGAGTAGCTGCCGACAAAGTCTCACGAGGGCATATAATCTCATAGTCGCTTGGGTATTTTCCCAAAGGCATAAGACCTAGGCAGACACTACTGGGCTAAACCTTACCTTACTAATCCTATCGAGGCATAAAATAGCCTCACCTACTAATATGCATGTAAAAAGAAAGAACTAGCTAGAACTAGGTATTCTATGATCATCACAGAGTTTATAACATACTCTGTGATGATATTACATACTACTATACTAATGTGATGACATACTCTTCCTTGTATGATTCTTCTTGCTTTCCACTGTGCATAGGTGATAAATCACCTTTTTTTGCTGCCTCTTGCCTTCATTTTTGAAGAATTTCATCTTCATCTCCATCTTCATATATGTCTTTTCCCACATTGCTTGAATTTGGCCAGTTTTGGAATGTGTCTTGTGCCATCAACACATTTTCATCGTGTTTACTTACCAACGCTGCCTTGTTTTGATTGTGTTGTGTGCCTTGCTGCTTGTTGTTTGTCTTGTTCACATGACCAGTACTAAACACTTTCTTTGTATTAATATATTTTAGGGGCTTAGAACTTACCAAAGCATCAAGTAGGTTTCTATCCTTCAATGTGATACCAGGTGCTGTAATAGCCTGTTGCTGCTATCCCAAAGTTGCTGGAGTCACTGCAGCTCCTAGAGTGATTGCAATATGTTGCTGCTGTCCAATTTTGTTTATTGCACCTGATGTATTACTAGGGATAAAGGCAGGTGCATTGGAGTTAGTTTGCTTGGAGTTGCACTAACAACTTTCCTTGGTAACGATAATGAACCATTTAAGTGCATGTCTTCTCCTTCACTCTCTTGATCAAGGCCATCAGTTAAACCTCCATCATATTCAACACCCCAGTCCTCATCATCATCATGATCACTCTGATCTGTCAAGAGCTTTGATTTAATAACCATATCCCTCACATTATCTTGTATAACATCTTTGTTATTTCCCGTAGAGAGCATTAGTTGCCCAGATGCCACACCATGTTCGCCACACGATTCCATAGATTGTGTAGGAACTTCAAATACGGATTTGTTCAAAGTCACAATTGGTTGTTTAACCATATTGGTGTGTGTTACCATTGCTGCCTGGGCCTCTTTGATAATCTGTTCCACATGTGGGCTGGAGATTTGCAAGGTTGGAATGGTAGAGCTATGTGCATTTTGGCCTGTCAGCTCCTTCCCCACATTATTCATTGAAGCATTTGGTTGAACACCAAAATTCTCAACCAAATTATCACTGTCTTAATGGTATTTTTCACTGGTGGACACTGGAACAAGTTTCTTGTACATCAGATCTTCCTTTAAGATTTTTGCATCAAAGCCTCCACTCTCATCAGTTGCAAGAATGTCGAAGGCATTTGAGCTGGGAACACTGTCAGTGTCCTTTCGTCAAAAGCTTGGATTTTCTTGCCTTGGCGAAACTCCCATTTTTGTGGGTGATTTCCTAGATGTAACTAGGTTCCAAACACCATCCTTATTGGTTGTTTTATTACCTTTAACATCATCAATTATATCACCTATTTTATCCTCCACAAATATGCCCTTTTTATCCAGTCTTTTTACTTGTAAAAGTCTGGTTATCATCTTGTCCTTGCACTTGCTTTTCCCCTGTATTGAAATCATTTTCTATTAGAATTTCATCATCTAATGCCACAACACCTTCCTGTGGTTGTCTCACATTTGCTCGATCACATGCTACAACACCCTCCATATCCTTACCAATTTGTACACATCCATCAGGTCGATCAATAGTAATCTTTGGAGCTACATCAGTTGACAATCCAGTTGTTGCTTTAGTAAGTGCCAATTCATCATATACTTGCACAACTGGATTCACAACATTAAAAATCCTTGCTAATGCTGCTCTAGTGGGAACATCACGTGTAGGTTTAGGAGGGCCCTTATCAATCATGGGAGTTGCCTATCTATGCTTTATCTGTTGTACAACATTAGTCACAACTACATCACCTTGTATTCCATCTTGATGCAACCTTAACTATTGCAAACTAATACCTTTATTTTCTTTTGAAACATCATCCACCTGCTGTCTAGTTCTTTTTGCATTAAGATACTCCCTAGCATCTCCTTTTAATTTCTCCAAAGTGGATCTGTCATCAGTAGGGTTCCCAACATCCTTCATCTTTTTCTTTTGAAGCACACGAAACTCCTCTTCTTCATGTCCTTGTCTCTTACAAAAATTACAATAACCAGGAAGATTATCATATATGACCTCTTGAAACACCTCTATAATCTTACCAGAAGCATTATCAAAGTGCTGTAGACGAATGCGCTCTGGTAGTTTATCTAAAAGATCAAGAATAACTCTAACTGTCACGACCCAAAATCCCTAAGGCCGTGATGGCGCCGAACACAAGGTCAGGCAAGCCAAAACATTAACTAATCGAAATAACTTTCCGTTTAAAAACATTTATGAAAACACTTCCTTTCACTTTATTACATAATAACCAAATAAAAGTCTGTTAATTAAAAACAAGGGTTTAAAAGATTACACTTAAGCAATTATATCCCAATACATATCCCAAAACCTGGTGTCACAAGTACGTGAGCAACTTCTAAGAATTAATACAATTATATATCGCTTTCCCGAGGAACAAATTGGACAAAGGCTCAACATAAGGTATAAATACATAGGAGGGAAACTCTGTCAGCTGCGGAACACCTACGGATAAATGCAGCCCGTATAAGTCTCCAAGTCAATCACTGTGCTATGAAGATACCTGTGCAACAAAATGCACAACAAGTGTAGCATGAGTACATAAACAGATATGTACCCAGTGAGTATCCCGTCTAATCTCGAAGAAGTAGTGACGAGAGGTCGACTTGACACTCACTAAGGTCCAATAATATAAATGGGACAAAATATGATTAAAGCGGTAGGAATGTGAAGGCAGTTAAGAAACAAAATATATATATGAGACACAAAATTCCGAGTAATTTCAAAAAAATGAGTGAATAAGTAGTTTCTCCTTCATTTTCCCCAAAATATCTGTCAATTCCTTATCCAGGAAGTTATTTAACAATCTATATCCCTAAATCAATTTAACAATTTAAGTCACAGGGGGTATGTCATATGTATATATATATGTATATATGTAGAGGGTCGTTCGGCCCGAACCAACAATAAAAATAAACTGTGCACTGCCGAGGATCGAACGGCCCATCCCATAAGTGCATTCTTATAAATTAATCATAAAGCTTGCCTCGCTCGCGAATCATACCTACGACTCGGGTGCTGACACGTTTATACATAATTAACATAAAGCTCCCCTCGATCGCGAATCATACCTGGGACTTGAGTGCTGACTCTTATATATAATTAACATAAAACTTCCCTCGATCGCGAATCATACCTACGACTCGAGTGCTGACTCTTATATATAATTAACATAAAGCTTCCCTCGATCGCGAATCATACCTGTGACTCGAGTGCTGACTCTTATATATAATTAACATA